>JAKWJA010002500.1:46042330-46249830 GCA_027704765.1 Solanum habrochaites
CACTTTCCATGGCCTCATCAAAGACTCTAAGGTTCCCCCCGCAGTCAAGGAGTACATACCTCATTGGGAGAAGACGAGGGATGAAGAAGGAATTCCTTCTATAGATCGTCTGGAGGAGAACTCTCTGGAGCATTATATTGGTTTGTTGAAAACCCACATCAATCTTGACACTGGAGAATTAACAAAATCATGCGGTCATTATGAAACCATGATCACCATCTTCATTATCAACTTGAGTTTCATCATTATGAAGATTTCTTCCGGTTTGCAATAGTCCAAAGGAACTGGATCAACATTCCAACTAGCTCTCTTACATATGAAAATCAGGCCTGTCAGTTTGTTAAATCTTCAATGGTGTGGTCTTCAAAGAAAACACAACATCACGGATTCTAACAGTTTCTTCTCAACAGGATCATAGAAAGAAACGAAGACAAAGTCATTATTGACCATAACCAATGAAGAAGATACATTGCTGTCTTGAACATCCAACTTTGGACCTTCATCCTGTTAGGAACATGTACAAAAGGCTCTTGACACCCAAGACTCTAAGGATGATCAATAAGAAACTTCTTACAAGCCAAACTCTGTTAGGGACATCACCATCTAAAGCAACAAGAGGAGAAAATTGATAACATACGCAGCAGTATTAAGTGTTTGCCCAAAAGGAATCTGACCGCTTAGCATCGGAAAGAATTACATCTAACCCTCTAAACTAGAGTTTGTTCATTACTCTCTGCTAACCATTTAACGAGGAGTACTTTGGGAGGACGTTTTCTGATGCCTAATACCCTGCTGCATGCAGTATCTATATCAAAAGGACCAATAACGCACCACCATTATCTGATACGGATGAATTTCAATGTCTTCCCTGTTTGTTCTTCAACCAAGGCCTGAAACTCTTGAACCATCAAGTACTGGATCTGGACTTCAAAGGAAATACCAGAGTTTGCGAGAATGATCATCAAAAAATCACAAAAAGTTTAAGTGCACCACCATGAGATCTTACTTCAAAGGACCACACAAATCAGAATGTCCCAACTCCGCAATCAAGCTTTATGAAGGCGGATGACTCTGAATGAAAAGAATCTTTCTGTTTACCGGTTAAGGCAATGAACACATTTCTTCAACTTTGCTTGTTTCACTACCAGAAAGTAAATTTTCTTAGCCAAACTATCAATGCCCCTTCTCGCTATATGACTCGCCTCTATTCCATAACTCTGATGAAGTATCATTTCTACACCAAATTTACTGAGTCTCTGGAAATGGGCCCTGGGGAAAAATACATACAAGTGAGCAACTTGTCACACGGGCCACAAACCATCAAACCTCTAGTAAGCTTCCACTGGCCAAACACCAAGTGTATTAACCTAACCCTCATCATCAAGATATCCCACAAAAATCAAATTAAGGAGAACATCTGGAGCATGCTTGACATTATTGAGAAACTAGTTTGGAACCATTGTTACTTTCCAAACACTATCCCAAGCCAATAACTTCAACTTCATGATATTGCCCATTGTAAACGTTAAAAATTAACTGGCGATTAAGAATGAAAAGTAATTCATTCTTGGACGTGACATGAGAAGTAGCACAGAATCCACCAAACCAGCTAGACTCTCACGAACAAGATTAAGGAAATTTGTCACAAGAAACAAGCAGCTCATCATTAGCAAAACAACAACCCGATTTTCACTTATCGCCTTCTCTCTTTTGTTGTCTCAGTATCTCTCTGGTGTCCCCCCCTTGTAACAATATGTAATGATATTGCCCATCTTGTGGCAAATAGTCAAATGTAATATCTTGTATTTAGACTGGTGACTTGCTTCTACTTTTACCCACACCATCATTCTGACCTCTGGACTTGTTTCTCCCCCATCTTCAGTAACCAAAACATCGGCGGACGTGTGAAGCGGAAGAGATGAGGCTTGAGATCTTCTTTATCATTTACTTCATTCAAAGGACACACTCTTAGATATTCCATGGTTTACAACACATGGGCGCAGAATTAGTCAAAGAAACTCGAAAGAGTTTTCCCAAGAGTCTGGACAGAGTATAAGAAGCCAAAGTCCCTGTATCTCATCATTCAAACTTTACACCCATTACGGGCGGCAGCTGGTCAAGAACACCCATGACATCACTTCATCTATAGTGCGCCCACCCCCTTCCTCCCCCCCACCCCCCCCCCCCCCCCCCCCCACCTTCCCCAGACCCCCCCCATTTTTCCCTTCTTTCCGTTTTGCATCTTAATCTGATCAGAAATAGAGTGACCATCTTTATACATGATATCATTAGTGTTCAATAAGGAACAACTTGTTGTTGCCAGTCTTCGTAGCCATAAAGTGTCTCGAGCTTGTCCCACAAACTTTGGGATGGGTCCATTCACAATATGATTTCTAACATTATCTTCAACCCTTGTCTATATAGCACAAACCTACAGTGCTCAAATTCCATCTATCATTCAAAGACTGAGGCTTATTAGAGAAGCAAACACAGGTAAATGCATCTTCTTGACCAATAGAAATATCTTTCATCTTGCCTTCCGAAATATGATAGTAATACCAGTTAAACACCCCATCATTTTGCTTCATTTTGACTCCATCATTCAAACGACAATCAACAATAACACTGCTCGATTGATAACCCACTTTGTTGGGAAAGAACAAGTTCAATCATCAAAGCATGCCCTGGACAGGATAACAGAGGAAAGCATACCCAATATACTTTCCTTTTCAATTTTAACCAAAGAGAAGACCCAAACAACCACAAGCAATATGAAGTAAGGCAAAAGTAATTCACCAAAACAAATATTAACAAGACAAGCATAACAAATCACACAAAGACACAAGATTTACGTGGAAAGGAAAACCGTCGATGTGAGAGTAAAAAAACCACGGGACCAAAAGATCCACTATAATCACAAAGAGTACTAATACTTTGTTTCTCCCAAAATTGGCCAAAAAATAAGGTGCCAAACAATGAGAACAACAAAATAGATTGGCACCAAAATCTAGAGAATTAAAGGAGCAAATCCATTCAATTTCGCCGCTAATGTTCACGACAGCAAAAATGAAGTGCAGGCCACCAAATCAAACTCGTCAGTTCCTAATCAACGATGAGATGAAGATAATATGTGTCCAAAAATCAGATAATCGGACAATAAAGAAGCAGGGAACCCATCGCCCATTTGAAGCTTGCGTTGTTAGAAGCGCTGACTCACACCTTTGACTGCGAATGCGAAAAATCTCTCTTTTTGGCTTGCTTGAAAAACACCTTGTATGTCTGAAAATAATACCTAAATAGGCTTATATTTGGCTCATAAGAATGGGACTATGGGCAAAAGTGGGTTGGTCCAAATTGTGCTTTTATTTATCCACATAGGAAGGGAAAAAGACCCATAACCCAACATATTTGTGGTCACCAAAGCAACAACAAATATCAACCGTGCAAAGACAAAAATCATAAGAATCGAAGTCTTATTGTGTACAATAATTTTTATTTGTATTTATTTATTTATTGAATATGACTTAACTCACCTCTAAAGAAATCAACAAAAAAATTATAAAACGAAGCTAAAGAAACAATGTGAAAGAAGAAAGTAGAAAAAAATGTAGAGAGATATATAACAGATGACAACTAAAATTATTCTCTTCCAATTATTCAAAATCTCTTCAGTGCGTACAATGTAATGTCCAATGTCATCCTTTATAGGATATAATTGAGGGACTCAAAGGATTGTCATGAATATGCCATTAACTCATTTCATAGATGAAAGGTGAAAGTAACAAATATAATTAATAATAATGAACATCAACAAATGTATAACATCTTCATTACTAATATAATAACACAAAAATAAAAGATTCCACTTGAACACATAGAAGAGAAATCTAAGCATATGCTTAGTTACTCTCTAAGAAAATTATCAATCTAAATCTTAAGATACAAGGAGTGAAGAGAAGTACGCTATCATCATAGATATAGATATATATATATATAATATATAGATATATATATATAGACTATATATATATATTCATAGATATATAGATAGTACTATATGATATATATATATCGAAAAATTAGTGACACAAGAGATTATAGATTATATCTAAAAAATCGAAAGCCACGTTATAAAAAAAACATAAAAATATCATTAATTCGTTTTAAGTGATATTGAGAAGTGAACAGGACACATTGATTATTTTATTATTAAAAATGGTTAGAGATTTCCAAAAATATTAAATCCAAATTTGTAGTTATTGTTCAAAGTTGAAGCGTATGACTATATTTATTCAATATATGTACAAATACACATATAAGAATATGAAGAATCAATTATGAAATTAAATGACTTCTAATAACTTCCTTAAACTAGTAATTGGTATGTGGAGAAGCATATAATTATGGTTTTGTTCAATTTGGTTGGTACTTACTCATTTATGCTCATTACTTCGGCATTTATTTAAAAGTATATTTACAAAAAAATTTCACAAATTATTAAAGGAGTATTTTTCTTTATTTCAAGATAACAATGTTTAATTTATTATGTTAGATGAACTTAATTAAATATTTTATAACATTTTTATTTAGTGTAAGGGTATAATTATAATTCAACTTTTAACTTTGGAGCTTCCCACTTGTAATAATATATGATATGATGATATGATTTTTAAAGAAACTTCTTCTTGAAAAAAAGTTTAATGATTTTCTATTGCACAAACTACAACTAGGTGTTCAACCTTTGTAATTCTCAAATTGTTGGAGAAAAAACATTTGATCAAAAATTTGTTTGAAGAGTCCAAACTAAATTTAATAAGTATGATTTGTTCTAATTTTATTTGTTGTACTTTTATTTTTATTCACTTTAATATAGATGTTCTTTGTTCTTAGGAAGTGGGGGTGCATCTTTAACACCACAATGTTAAAGACATTATTATATTTACATTTTCTTAAATTATAAGTCTTCTTTATTTTTTGAAATATTATGTCAAAATAAAATTGGACAAATCTATATCCCTTCATTGTCTCTAAATAGATAGGTTTTCCCATAGTTTTATTTAAACTACGAATTTGTTAGTTTTGTATTCTTCTTCTTAAAACAAGAAAGATAGTGAGAGTTGTTTAATTATGCAATTTCAATATTTTTGTGGGTAAAATAGACATATCAACAAAAAAGTGATGCCACAAGAATAATGGAAAACTTCAACTTCAAATGACAAGACTATCTAGATAATTAATATGTACTCATTTTCATAGCAATAAATATATTTTTGCAAAAACTTCTACTTGACAAGAAGTTCAACGATTTTTTATTGCAAAACTACAACTTGTTGTTCAAGCTGTGTAACTCTCAAACTGTTGGAGAAAAAAGATTTCATCAAAAATTCATTCGAAGAGTCCAAATTAGATTTAATGTGAACTCCTCCGTTTCAAATTTATTTGTTGTGATTTTATTTTTATTTAGTTTAGTACAAAATGTTCTTTTTTCTTGTGTGGGGCATCTTTAAGACCACAAAGTTAAAAGACATTTTATATATATTACATATCCTTGAATTAAAAGACTGTTTTATTTTTTAAAATTACATGTCAGATTAAAATTAGACAAATCTGCATTTTTTTATCGATATATATAGTGATTTAAAAGAAGAAATACCTAACTTTAATATTAAATTATTTATAATACCCCTTAACACAAAACATCTAATTATTATGTTTTTATATTTGTGTTGTATTATGTTTTATTATTTATATATATTATATTATATATATTAATGATATTATTTATATATATTATAATATTATATTTATTATAAGGAAAAGCAAAAACCTTTACAATGTGAAAGTTGGACGCACTTTCAAAGAGTTGTTAAATTTTTTGTTGAGTTGTGACTATTTTGAAGGGCTATGGCTTTTCTATAGGGTTGCGACATGTTGAAAGAGTTGTGACTTTTATAAGGGTAGTGACATTTTTAAAGAGTTGTGACCTTTTTTGGTAAGTTGTGAACTTTTTGAAGGATTGTGACTTTTTTTTTTGATAAAACACGATAAACATTTTTCCAAACACTATCTTTTATTGGGTGTAAAAAGAGGGGTTTCTACAAATATTTTAAAAGTTTTTATTGTTCTTCTTATTCTTGACAAACCCAATTTAATATATATTCTATATTTTATATTATATTTGTTTATTATATGGTATTAAATGAAGACATTCAGTTCAATGGAATGGTAGGTAGTGGAGCCGGATTAATTGAAGCTTTCCTATTATTCTCTATTTTTAGGCTTCTGCTATTTACTCTCTATTTAGGATTCCCTATTATTCTCATGATTATTCTGTAACCCACAAATATTTGAGTTATTAATAAGATCTACCTCCCAACGTGGAAGTTTACTAACGGGGTGTTACCACGAAATATTGGGGTTTATCTTTCTCTCTCTAGATCTCTCATCTCTTTCTCTTGAAGTTGTTCTTGATGCTTCTCATTATAAGTGTGTGTGGTGAAGTGATCCTAACAAATGGTATAAGAGTAAGGAGATTCAACCGATCACTGTGAAGATGGATATTCGAAGCTTTGAATCGAGAAGTTGATGGATCCGATTTCAGTTTCTGGAAGATTGGCCGATCGAAGATTCTCTGTACAGAAAGATCTTCACAAACGTTGACCGGCGGTGAAAGCCGGAATCAATTGAGGAGGAGAAGTGGAACGCAAGGATCTCCGGCTCTAGGGTTGCTCCGGTTGACTTTGTCAAGAGAAAGTGGCAGTTCAACATCGAGAAGATACGTACGGTTTTTTGAAGGCACTGTGAACAGGTATGAAAAACCATCGTCTATGAAACAGGTATATTTGATGCGTAGATTATTCAATTTATGATGTCTGAGAATGAAGCATTTCTGATCATATAAAAAGAGTCAATATGACTGTGAGTCACTCAATCTCTGACTACATGTCAATTTGAAGATGCAAATTAAGGCGTTGGATTTGATGTCATCTATGCCGAGTCTTGGGATACGTTGTTGCGCCCGATTAGCAGTTCAAGTGGATTTGAGAAACTGAAGTTTGATGAAATTCGGGAGGTGTTCTTAGCGAAAGTATCACAAACGAGAAATTGGGAGGGGATTCATCGGGCAGTGCTCTAGTTGTTGTGAGCGAAGGGGGAGAGTAAGAAGAAAGGCCAAAATCAAACATGGCGATCCAAAATCAAAGAATCGAGGGAAATCCCATGAAACATAAAAAATGTGAATTGTGGAACGTGGAGGAAAAAGGGCACTTTCGGCATGAACTGTACAAAGCCAAAGAAGAAACAGAATCAGAAATTTGAGATGACAATGATTCTGTAAAATTTAGAAGGAGGACATTAGGGCACTGCTATAATCCTTAGTGGGAATAGCCGGTTATGAATCATGGATTTTGATTTGGTGCATCTTTCCATTTGTCTCCACAAGCAAGAAGTGGTTCCAAAATTTCAAATTGGAAATTTGGAAAGTATATCTTGGGGGACAATAAGCCTTAGAGATTGAAGGAAAAGGAAAGGGGAATATTTGCATTAAAGACCACCTCGGGAAAACAGTGGACAGTGGATGGCATAATATCCTGGGATCAAGAACAAATCTGATCTTGTTGGTCAGGTTGGATTAGCACGGATATGCAACAGCGTTTGGGAATGTTCGTGAAGATTCGTGAAAGGTTGTCATGGAGTTAGCTCGTGGCACCAATCTGGAACTTGTACACCACTTGCAAGGGTGTACTAAACATGGCGTGTTTGCTGAGGGCTTCCGGTTCATGTCTGTGGCACAAAAGACTTGGATACAGAGACTAAAAGGAGTGAGATAGCTGGTTGCCAAAAGGAGCATTAGAAGGTCTGAAGTGGTTGATATGGATCTTGCGAGCGGTTATGGGGCAAAAGAAAGAGTAACGCTTCACAAAGACTCCTAGGAGCCAAAGAAAGTGCGGGGAAATGGCCCATACATTATGTTTGGGGACAATTCCAGTATACATCAATTGGAGGATCCAGATGATTCTATGTTACCTTCATTGATGATTTCAGCGCAAGGAAGGTATGGGTTTACTTCTTGAACATAAAGTCAGATGTGTTTGCAAATTTCAAAAAGTGGAAAGCTGAAGTTGAGAATCAGCACAGTTTGACAAAAAGGTCAAATGCTAAGGTCTGACAATGGAGGAGAGGGAGTATGACAAATCAGAGTTCAAGGCAAGTCTGTGCAGCGGGGAATCTGATTTGATGAGAACAGTTTTAGAAGGCAAGGCAGAAGGAATTGCTTGAGAGGTGAATAGAACATTGAATGAGCGTTGAAAGGAGTAAAGATACACTGTGGGCTGCCCAAAACACTCAGGCGGATGATGTGAGGCACGATGCATTACTTGATCAACGGGGACCATCCGTTCCTTTAGGGTTCAAGATTCCAGAGGAGGATGTGCGCCAGGAAAAATTCAAGTACTCACACTTGAGGACTTTTGGTTCCACTGTTATGTAAATGTTGATCCAGAAAAGACGGAGAAAGCTGAGCAAAGGCTGTGAAGGTTACTTCAAGGCTTATCAGGTTTGATTTGTTTGGTTAAAGTTTGGGCTACAAGAAACAGAATGATCCTCAATGAGACATTGTGATGTAATTTGATGAGTCTGTCCTTTACAAGGAAAGAGAGAAAGAAGGTTCTAGAGATTACAAAGCAAGTGGGACTTGAGGTTGAGTTGGAGAAGATTAACCCCAGAGATGTCGATCGAAAAGCAAATAGTAAACCAACTCCTACTGAAGCATCTGGTGAGAAAGTTTACACCAGCAAGGGTGTTAAGAAGAAATCTAGATCCATTAGGGACACCAAGATAGGTATTCACCGTCATTACATATTTATTGTTGACTGAATTGAGGGTAACAGAGGTTTTTGAGATGAGGGGCCTACGACAGGTGGAGATCGATCAAGTGAGAGCAAGCCATGGATGATGAGATTAGGTCACTTTGAGAAGGAACGACACAGGGTGTTGATGAAGCTACCTGCATGAGATCAGAGCAGAGGCGTTGCGCTGACAAGTGGGTGTGTTCAGAATCAAGTTTGAACCATATGGGAAAAGAAGGGTTCAAGGATCGTTTAGTGGTAAAGGATATTCATAAAGGGAAAAGTTTGATTTGCTGAAATTTCTATTTTGTTGTGAAGTTAACCTCTATTCGAATTTTGTTGAGTGTGGTACATTGGAGAATTAGAATTTGCAGCAAACGGAAGGAGTTGTGGTTCCTGGAAAGGAACCCACATGGTGTGCAAGATCACACACGAGCTTGTATGGACTAAAGCGGAGCACCAGGCTAGGTGGTACAAGAAGTTGACCCTTCATGACCCAAGAGTAGATTCTGCAAAGCTGAAAGGATCCTTGTGGTTACTTCAAGAAATACCCGATTCATATGTCTTTCTACTTTGTATGTGGATGAATATGTTGATTGAGAGTGTATGAGAGAGATTAACAATCTGAAGGACAAGGTGTTGCAGCGTTTGAGAGATGAAAGATTTGGGTTCCAGCAAAACAGATTTTGGGGATGAAGATTCTGGGATAGATCGGCTGGCCCTGTAAGTCTATCTTAGGGAGTTGTACATTGAGAAGGTGTGAGCAGATAGATTCGGAGTTAATGATGCTAAACCCAGGACTACTCCATTGGCAAATCAATTAAATTGTAAAGGAGCAGTTCACCCAAGACTGCCGAGGAGCGTGACTCACATGGCACTTGTTCCCTATGCTTCAGCAGTGGTACTTGATGTTGCTATGGTCCTGCACTGACCTGATAGAGCCACAGTAGTGGAGTTGTTAGCAGGTACAGGCCGAACCCTGGGAAAAACAGAGCATTGGGAAGTTGTTGCGTGGTTCTGAGATATCTGAGAGGGTGGTACATTCCACGTACTCACATTGTTGGAAAGGCAAAGTGACTCTACAGGGTTTTGTGGATGCTGATCTTGTTGGGGATGTTGACTCGAGCAAGAGTACATCCGGAGGTACATGTACACATAGGTGGAACAACAGGAGTGGGATGTACAGGCTCAGAAGTGTGTTTCTCTTTCATCTACTGAGCTGAGTATGTGGCAATAGATGAGATGGGAAAAGAGATGCTATGCGGGCAGATTATCTTTGAGGAATTGGGAAGAAGCAGAGGCGAAGATTCTTTACTCAGATAGCCAGAATGCATACAGTGGTTGAAAAATCCAGTAGAATCAATTCGAAGAAAAGCACAATCAGCAGGCGATACCATTTCACGCGCAAGCAGTGGCGCGAGGGGATAGGGTCTTGGAGAAAGATTAGAGGGTGCAAAGAAACCCGGCAGACATGTTGATGAAATGTTGTTGATGTTGCGGAAACTGAGGTTATGTAAACCTCGGTTGGTGTCTGTAGGTGTTGCTATACATTATGTATGCGGTGAGGTAAAGATGTTGATGATGAGAGTTTTTTTTTGAAGAAGTATTTTTTGGATGACTGATGTCAGTCTCAGTGGGAGAGAGAATTGTTAGGTAGTGGAGCCTGATTAATTTAGGAATTTCCTATTTCTCTATTTTAGGCTTTCCTATTCCTCCATTTAGGCTTCCCTATTTATGCCTCTATTATCTCTGTAACCAAAAAAAATCTTGATTGATTAATATAAAATAGATCTCAACCGCCGTGGAGTTTACTCAGGGGGTGTTACAAGAAAGATTGGGTTTTCTCGTTCGCTCTCAGATCTCTCATCTTTTTCTCTTGAATGTGGAAAGTTTTTGTGTTCTTCATTAATTTCGTGTGTTGCCGCTAATCGATCCCCCCTACAGAATGGTCACGTTTTTTCCCACAAAGTTGGGACTTCCCAAATGATTTGTGGGACCTTGCATAGGGTTGTGACATTTCATGATATGATCTTTGTTCACTAATACAATTGGAGGGATTCTCACATTTCAAAACTAAAATTTAGTTGTATTGTTTTCCAGTGTATGTCTTAAAAAACTTAAGTTTGATTTATAGACGTTTACAATCTCAAAGTTCAACGAATTTGAACAATCCCTAGTGTGAATGTTGAATTTATAAAATATTCCAACTAAATACATTCAATTTAATTGAAGATGTCTGCGTATGATTGTATAGCACGAATGATTGATATTATAGTATATCGAAAGTAAGAAATCCAACAATAAAATAATAAGTAAATAATGAACTATGGGGAAGGGAAAAGAAAATACATTTAATTAAGAGGTATAACTAAGATAATTTAGTAGTGACTAACTTTCAGTAGTAATCATAAGAGAGTTTACATCCACTACTCATAGGAACATATTCATTATCATTCATTTTATAATTGCTTACTTATTTTTTTATTTCATAACATTAATACTCCCTCCATTTAAAAAATGATGGTTTAGTTTGACTTGAAATGAGTTTAAGAAAAGAAAGAGACTTTTAAAATTTGGTGATTTTACATTTAAAGTAGGTCAAATGTACCCAAATGCCTTTAATCTATGTATTAAAATGTCACGTGACCCCAAAGTTAAAGTTTAAAGGAGTGGCAAAAAGAACAAAATGAGTTCATTTTTGCAATAGACTAAAATGCAAAATAGGTCATTCTCTTTAAAAATGGAGGAAGTGAGGAAGGAAGTATTATTTTTAAAATAGTGTAATACATGGTTTGATATTCACATGCAATGCACGTGCATCAAAACTAGTAGCATTCAAAGAAGGGTCCTCATGTATCATTCTAGATAAAGCATCCACAACTTTATTGAGACAACCAAGCTGTGCTCCACTGTAAAGTTGTAAACCATGAGTTTTCTCAACAAAGGTTGTTGAGGTGGTGTAGTAGCCGTTGTTCTAGAAATTATTTCTGGCTGTAATGATCTATTTGGATGAGAAAACGGCACCCCGCAAGTATGGCCGCCAATGTTGTAGTGCCTTTGCAAGGACAATCAACTCACTCTCATATGCAGCTAATTTATGCTGACGAACCGCTAACTGTTGGCTATAAATGCTATGGGTTGACCTTCCAGTTTTAAAACAACCTCTATACCACCTCCTGAAGCATCACATTATACAATGAAATTCATAGTAAAATTAGGCAGCTTGAGTACTAGAGTAGAGGGTAAGGCTTGCTGAAGCTTCTAAAATGCATCCAGGGTCAAATCGCTCTACTGGAAGGAGTTTTTCTTGAGTAGACTAGTCAAAGTTGGTGACAATTTCCCATAATTACGAATAATTTGTGGTATTAACCTATCGATCCCAAGAACGCACAAAGAGGAATAATTGATTGAGTTGTGGCCAATCTAAAATTGTTTGTATTTTG
Organism: Solanum habrochaites; assembly: GCA_027704765.1. Taxonomy (NCBI): domain Eukaryota; kingdom Viridiplantae; phylum Streptophyta; class Magnoliopsida; order Solanales; family Solanaceae; genus Solanum; species Solanum habrochaites. Next base: position 46,054,620 of record JAKWJA010002500.1, read on the forward strand.
CTCCTATCAACCTCCACATCTGTAATCGAAATAATATGCCTCAAATATGCAACTTGAGTTGTACCAAAGCAACATTCAAATTGTTTAAAATATAATCGATGTGCATGCAATAACAAAAACCTTTTGCACATGAACCAAATGGTCCTCCCAACAACTGCTATAAATTAAGATATCATCAAAGGAAACAGACAAAAAATGGCATAAGATCTCATGCATGAAAAGCCTCATTCATCGATTCTTGGAATTAGATGGGGCATTAGTGAGCCCAAACGACATGACAAGCAAATCAAAGTGCCCGTGATCAATTCTAAAGGTTGTCTTTTCCCCATCTGCAAGAGACATGTGTACTTGATGGTATTGACCGAAAATCAAGTTTAGTAAAGTACTTGGCTCCATGTAACTCATCTAGTAACTCATCCACTACTAGAATTGGGAACTTTTCCTTTGCTGTTTTGACATTCGGTTCACGCTAATCAATACAAAGGCACAAAGACCCATCTCTCTTAGATACCAATAACACATGTTAAGAAAAGGGGTACTTGCTTGGTCATATTAGTCCTTGTTGCAACATCTAGTTACATTGCTTCTCAATGTCATCATTTTTTTGGTGAGTATCGAGAAGGATGAACAAATAAATGGGTTGTTCCAAACATAAAACTAATGAGGTGGTGACATCGTCTCAATGATGGTAAACTCCAAGGAACCTGAAACAAATCATCAAACTTGGTCAAAAGGTATTATAGTCGCTGCTCATCAGTAATTGCTTTTCCTAGGAAATGCAAAACCTTTCGACGATACTCTTGTTGTCCCTAAAACAAAATTAATTTCCCTTCCACCAAAAGACTCATAATAAGTGCCACAAAATCCCAAAATATAGGACCCAAGGATTATAACCACTTAACTCCTAAAGCAATATCAAATCCACCCCAGGGAATAACATAAAGGTCTATAATAAAGCTATGTTCACTAATAGAAATTTTTACCCTTGTGCAGACCCCAAGCATTGAACTTTCTCTCCATTAGCAATGAAGCTTTTGATGTTCTGTAAGGAAAAAAGTATCAAGAAGTAATCTACTAGCAGCGGTAGATCAACTTATAAAATTGTGGATACTTCAAGAATCAATAAGACTAAGCATGTAATGTCTACTAATGATACCAGACAATTGCATAGTTTGTGCATGCTTTTGACCTGTAATGGCATGTAAAGAAATTTCTAGGTAGTCATCTGGCACTTCTAAAATTACGTCATCAACTGAATAATCCAATTCCAGCCAGAAAAGTCGTTTACACTGGTGAGTGGTTGAATATTGTTCGTCATAATTATAGCATATTTTTTAGCTCTTCTCTGCACTATTTATACACGAGTAACTCGCTTGAAAAAAGGGTTTTATTGCTAGTTCGTATATTCTTCGAGGTAGATGAGCCGACTAGACTAGTTTTAGACTTTATTGAGTACATTATGCTATCGTGACTCGTCTGAGACTACGTCCATGCCACTTTACGAGGGTTACCGAATCTTTGAAGTTGTTTCTCTAAAGCCTTGTCTATACTCATAGTCGTCGATATGTCAGGTGGTTTGAGCAATTGCACATCTAATTTGATTGAACCATCCACCCTGCCATAAATATTACCACGTGCAAGTGTTCTTAAATAATCTCATCAACCCTAGTCAACTTTTCTTGAAACTAACGTTGATAAATTCCACTATAATGGTTTATTGAAGTGTGACCAGTTCACCCATCGGGTTGCTGCTTTCAGGATCCAAATCGCTAGAAACATTGTTTGTCAAAATCTCCCAAACTCATTGGGACCTTTTCTCGTTTAAGGTGATAATATCATAATTGTGCTTCTATTAACAAGTGAAACCAAACCACTCTAATATTTTCCATCTGTTGTATGTTGATTTTCAAAAAATTGATCACAATAATATGCCCAAACTAATGTGTTGTTAGTTCCATGATAAGTAGGAAAATTTATCATTGCATACCTTGGTATTGTCGAATTGGAATTATCACTAGTTTGATTAATCTGATCACGCTGTATTCACTGGAACGTTGTTCCGTCGGTGCAAGTTTAGAAGTCATTAGTGTGTCTGTTATCACATGTTCTTCCTCAGACTTGGAATTGAAGTCATCGTCCATTTTATCAGGATCTGATACTAAATTTTAGAATTCTTAAAGAAGGATCAAGTAACAGAATGATAAACATGGAAATCAAATTCATTTTTTTTGTATAGGAATTACTCTCCAAGGAAGCTGAAATCTGAGATTCAATGAAAAGACTTATATCTTGTTTCATATTCAGTTTGCATAGTTTCTTAATTCCTTCCTCGAATCCTCTTTCAGTTTCAAATTGTAACGACCTGTTTAGGATCGTTTGGAGCAACAATTTATTCTGGAAAAACTGGCATAATTTGGACGGAGTCCACGACGGACCGTCAGGAGGGCACTACGGACCGTCGGAGGGTGTCGTTTCAAAAGCACTTAGAAAAACTGAATTGGTACTGAAAATCGACTCTCTGACGTCGTGACGGAGTGGCATGGATGGACCTTCGCAGACTCGACGCCCTCACACAGGCCATGCCAGCGTAAAACAAGTCTCTTGTTGCATAAGACGGCCAGCAGGACGAACCGTCGCCAGGCGGCTACGGTCCCGTCACGTGCTAAACGCAATCCCAGTGTCGGGTGTCGATTTCTTTACACGTTTTTAAGGGACTTTTTGACTATTCCTGCTTTAATAGTAAAGTTAGAGGGTTATGTTAATAAGTGTAGATTACTTGGGGTTTAGAAAGATGTAACTGTAAGTTAATATTGATTGATTATGCCATCTGTTAAAACTTAATTATATAATTTACTAGGAGTCAGAGGGGTTTTGGAATAAGAAAAATAGAAAGAACACAATAGAGCAGAGACGAATTCGATCACAAAAGAGAGAACAAGAGGGACGACAGAAATTTGAGGAATTTGCTTGCTTGATCACGATTCTTCGGTGGATGTAGTTATGGTTTCTTTTACCTATCCGTAGTAAACTCTTAATAGCGAATGATATGTGTTGAGTAGTATGTATTAGTCTTCTATATGCTTAATTGCGTGTATGCATGAAGTGATCTTTATATATAATCATGATTGTGAATAAAATATCATGATGAAGGCTATTGAATCTTAAATCTTGAAGAACCACTAATTCACTTGTTAATGAGATGCCTTGGTATAAAAGAAGCTTGATAAATATATATGAATTTGATGATGCTGGTAAATCAAAGAAGGCTTGGATGAATGAGGGGATCGGGTGCCAGTTCCGGTACCATGATAGAATATTAGGTCGGAGTGTCACGGTTCCGACCCCCAGGGATAGTAATTGATCGGTGCCACGTTCGGTACCAGGAATGAATATGAGGCTCGTAGTTGTCACGTTCGACACGGATAGTATTAGGATCCGTTTGCCACGTTCCGGTAGCCAGGATAGAAGATGATGATCGAGTGTCCTTTCCGACACCGAGTATAGTATATGGATCGGGTGCCCAACGTTCCGGTACGCAGGATAGAATGATGAGGATCGAGTGTCACGTTCCGACACCAGTAGAATAATGAGGATCGGAGTTCACGTCCGACAAGGAGAGATGAGGAGCGAGTGTCACGTACACGACACGAGAGTAAATAACATAATGATCTTGAAAGATCTAATATACGTCAATCTAAAGAACATGTTTCCCAAACGAGTATGATGAGGAGGCGGGAGTCCTCATTGATGTGCTTGGTTGTTGTAAACCAAGGATTATGGTATTATAAATGCTGGCATGCTAAGGCACTTAGTTTGATTTTTATGATGTTACTTTGAATATATAAACTGTTTTCTATTTGAGTGGGCCGATGAATACCTACTCAGTACGGTCCTTTTTGTTGTCTGACACTCCCCTACTTTTCTTTTTTCCTTTTGTTTATTTGTGGATTCAGCCAACGTGCCTTCAGCTTCGACCAACAGTAGTTTAAAAAGAAATCCAGTTTTTCACAACAACCTGGATCTTGGGTGAGCTAATGCTTCAGCTTGGACTGGATCTCCTTCCTCATGTCTTGATGCCTTGAATTTCGCATAGACTAGCTTTTATTGTTTTATTAGGCTTCTTAGAATACTCCTAGTTCTTAAGGAATTGTCATAGATGTTCTGTGGTGATACTGTCCTCCATATTTTGGGGACTTAATAATGTTGTTTTAGAAGTTTGAATTGTCTTTTATTATGAGTTAAGTCTTCCGATTGTGTTATGTTGAGATTAAATCGAAATGATAGGTTTAGAGTGGTTGGTTTCGTCTCACACGGAGGGTAAAATGTTGGGTGCCATCGCGACTTGCGGTTTTGGTCGTGACACAAATCAATTCTATACAAGAATAGTCGGTCGTATGAAACTAATAAGAACACAAATCCAAAAAAAAGAAAAAAAAAAAAAATGATTCTAAACTAATAAGAAAACTACTATTACTATAATTGAATTCTTTTTTTTTCCTGGAATTATAAGAAATCTACCAACATTATAATTAAATTAAGTTATTTGGATCTCTGTCGAACATATGTCTTGCCCACAATTGTTTCCACAATACATTGTAACTGAGATCTATGATTTGGAGCTCTAGAAAGATGTTCTTAATCCTTGATTGTCTGATGGGTCCGTGCAATTTGTTTGATCCCAAGCTTAAAACTAGCAGATCTGTAAGAGATCCCAACCAGAGAGGGAATGTGTCATTGAGGTGTCTAGCCAAAGTCAAAGTTCTTGTTCCTTAGATTTTAGCTGTAACATTAGACTTGAGTAGTCTAATAGAAGATTTAAATGACTTTGTAAAAAACAAAAGGAGAGCGCAATTAATAAAGAGATTCATAAGCGTAGTAAATGTCAAAAGACATCTACTTCCTTCAGATATGATTTTTAACATTTCTTGTGTCTTCTGTAGGCTCATCCTTTTGAATAGATGGTGTCAATAGTGAGATTGGTTCAATCTTGAGAAATTCTATTGGAAGTTGGTTGATCATCCCCCAAGAAATAAATTTTTGGGTTCAAAGTGAATTCTCAAAAAGAAAATGAAAGTCAATGGATCTATGGACAAATATGAAGCAAGACAAAAAAACGAGGTCTTGATCTTTACGATACATACTCGCAGTAACTAGAATTACATTCATTTGGATGTTAATTGTGTTGGCTGTGGTATATGACCTCTAAATTCATAAAATTAATGTGAAAATAACTTTCTTAAATGGAGAATTGGAGGAAGAAATTTACATGGAATATCTCGAGGGTTATGAGGTTCCTTGTAAAGAAAAGAAAGTGTTCAAATTTGTTAAGTGGCTAAAACAAACACCCAAACAATGACATAAGAAATTTACAAAACCATGTTGGTAAATGGATTTGAGAATGATATAAGTGATAAATGTGTTCACATTAAAATCACAAGGTCATTATTTGTTTGTATATTGGTGATATGTTGATCATCAATAGAGACATTAATGACATAAGTATTACTAAACATATGCTACAAAGCAAGTTCCATAAGATTTATCTTGGAGTTGTTGATGCGATCTTAGGTATAAGAAATCTTAGAACTCCATATTTAGCATTGACATGGTCTCATTGCATTGAAAAGTACTTGACTAGTTCAAATGTTTGGATTTCAATATTGTCAAGTTTCTAATAAATGTGAGGTTTGCCTTTCAAAAGAGTGAAGGTGCAAGTGACTCACAAATGTATTGTGCTATAGTATTGAGAATCATGATGTATATCAAGAAGTGTGCACACTCAGATATAACATGTTCTATTAATAAACTGACTCAGTTTATGGGTGATCCCAATCAAAATCATTGGATGACAATGAAAAGAGTTTTGGAGTATCTAAGAATTACTCAAAACTACATCTTGTATTTAACAATATCCATCAGTATTAAAAGGATATAGTCATACAAATTTGATAACCAGAAAAATAAATGTAAAAGCGCACGAGGGATTGTATTACCTTGTAAGACAAACTCTTGGAAATCTTCAAATAAATACAAGTATCCTACTTTACCTAACTGTGAGGTAGTTGCTCTAATAGGTCCGGTGAATAGTTTGAAAGACTCCAAATTTGCATGATAATTTATTTTTGTCACAAACCCATTGTCATCAGTATGGGGATCACACTTTGATATTCAATATCAGGTAGATAGTGGAGATAAGCATTATACTATAAAACGACAGTTAATTGTCATCATAACATATACATAGATACCGTTAAAACGCCTCTAAATCAAATTATCCAAATTGACTATGTAAAGTCAAAGGATAATATGTTAGATCTACTTATAAAAAAGGCATAATTAGAGAGAGAGTTGAATGATCATCTAAGGGAATGAGTTTACGTCTTAGGACAAGTCATCATGGATGTGACTTTATCTAGCAGACTGGAGATCCCAAGATCTAGATTCAACGAAAAAAATAAAATTGTGACTGACGGTTCGACATTGTCAACCAAATCAATCCATTCTCATGATGAAGACGATGCTCAGAAATAAGGATACAATATTAAGTCTTGTTGATGAGTTAATAAAGCTTGAAGTGTTTAATGATTTGCTAAGTTTGACATGTGACCAAATAATGTATATCTACGAGATAACACGTTTAGAAATCACCTATTTGAGTGTGAAGTGTAAGCCGCTTCAAAGAGGAATATTGTCAAAAGCCCATCTTTCTATATGCTCATGAAACCAAGAGGTGTTCATGGATGAAATGAACACAATCGTAATAACCATAAACGGTAATGAGTTAATTGTGTGGCATATGGTTGTCTAGGTATACACCAAATCTCGATGATTTAAAGATATACATTACCGATTGACCGAGTATATCCAACATATGTTCAATACAGAAAGTCCAAGGAAAACCTATTTATTCAGATACAATTAATTCTTTCTTGTTAATTATACATACTTGTCCATTTCTTTGTCTTGGATCCATTCCCATTTTTGTGGGGAATGTTTGGTTTTAAAAGAAAAGAATAGAAAAGAGATTTTTCGACTTTATAAGAGTTGTTACTTTCCGATACCCCTTGACCAACTTTTCTGCCGCCGTGTGCATTTTCTGCCCCGTTCTGTCATTTTCTGCCCGGTGTTGACTTCTTTCCGTGCCCGCTTGGTGCCTTTTCCCCCGGTTTGTGCTCTTTTCCTCCGGAAGCCAACAAGGAGAACGGGGGCCACGCCAGAACCCGGGGTGGGCTGTAAATTGAGGGAGTGCCGGTAAGGGGAAGAACAACTTGTTGGGGACGTCGGTGCTACGACTAAGCGAGTATGCAAGGTGAACCAATTTGTACGACCGGTCGTGTGATAGGCACTGACACCATGCTTTTAGGTAACGATACACCGGTGAGTAAGATCATTTTATCTTAGGATTATATATTTTGCTAACCTTGGGTATTTTGAGCGAAATAATTTCTTTAGGGGACAATGTGAATTCAATGAGCTCGATTTCTTTCTTTGAGAAAAGATTTTTGTATTATTCCTCATCAGTTTCTGATTCCATTTTCTCTTCTAGCTAGTCCTAATTTTTCTAGTTTTGAAAATACTCTTTAAATTTTTTTGTTCTTACCAAGTTCTTCAAAGTTTTGTACTAAGTATATCAGGAATAGAAGATGAGCAACAATCATTGAGGTTATTATTTCCATATTACACCAACATTGCGCAAATCAAGAAGCTACAAGGTTTGGCGATAGGCAAAGGATTGGGGAATTTTCCCCTCTAGTTTACATGCAAGTTGAGGCTGCTCAGATAACTTCCATTGGTGAAAGTTTTTGGAATATTTCCAAAAAGAAGTTGTCATGGCTCATATCCAAAACCTAAAGGACACTGACATTTCCCAAACATTGTGGAATTTCTCCATAAAAATTGTTTATAGCCTGATTTGTTATTACAGTGATGTCAAATAGCAAATTGATGAAGGAGTTCCTTTAGTGAGATTATTTTGTGATATGAAAGAGTCTTTGTTGAATTTGTGGAATAGTCAGTGACCTTGAAGTACCTTGGAGGAGCCGTGATAAGTGTAGGCAAGAAAAGCGGGAAAGGGGGTACCCAAAGGTTCTGACTAAAACCGAGGAGAGGGGAAAAAGGAATGGAAAAAGGGAAAACGAGAAATTCGAAAAAGAGAGAGCAGATAAAATCTTGGGAGGGGAAAAGAAGCGGGGAACAATTGGATGAAGGAGAGGTGGGAGAGGGAAAAGCGGTGGCGTAATGAAAAGGGAGGATAACTGCACATCAATAGTATCTCAAGATTAAAGAGAAATTAGTTCCACACTCGTCAGTATATTGTGGGACTGATTACGACATTTCGATGAAACCATCCAGTTACACTTTGCCCAGTCAGGAATTATTCATTGTATCTCTTTATTTGAAATATCCAACTTGGAAATATTATTATTTTTAAATCATATATATTAGGAGAGAATATCTTATGCTAGAATCCTTGTGGAAAATGATGTGTCTCAACCACTAATTGACTGTATTGAAATTGTAACTCATTCAGGGACATTCCTGCAACTTGTTGAGCATGAATGGAGACCTAGTTTTTGCACTGATTGTATGAAGTTTGGACATAATGTTGAGAAATGTTGGGCCAAACAAGAAGGAGATGGAAGATGTGAGACCTAAGTTTCAAGCAGTCAAGCGCAAAAGAAGAAGGAATAGGAAACCTAGGCAACCAAGGATGGATCGAATGGCAAAAGGAGTATTGAAGCTACCTTAAGTGGGCGAACGAATAGATGGTTAACAGCAGCCACAGGGGAATCTAGACCAAAATTAGGATGATGTAGAAGGACCAGGCATTCAGGTACACAATAGATATAGTGATTTTCATGAAGCTATAGATACATAAGATGATGACCCTGGGTATCCCCATACAATAACTATTTCTACTTGGAATATTAGGGTGCTGAATCAGCCCCTAAAACAAAAGTAGTTGAGACTCTTTTTGCAAAAACGTAAGGTAGATGTAACGGGAGTACTTGAAACTAGAGTAAAGAAGAATGAAGCAGCTAATATTGTGCAGAAACTTGTGCCCAACGAAAAGAATTTTATGAACTACCTATTGGCCTACAATGGTAGGGTGGGGCTACTATGGTAGAATCATATTCATTTGTAGGTGCAAACGGTTCATGAGCAATTTATTCACTGTATTATTAAAGAAGTAATTACAGACTTCTGTGCTTACTTACAATGGTGTATGCTATGAATATAAGTCAACAAAGAGAGATGTTATGGAAGGAAATAATTCAAGTAGGAAATGGAATCCAAGATGTTTAGCTTGTTTTTGGAGATCATAAAAATGTTCTTAATTAGGAGGACAGAATTGGTCCTCCAGTTTTATTAGAGGAGACACAACCTTTTAGGGACTGTTAAGATGGACATAATCTAAGTATATTAAAACAGGTAGGGTGACAATATAATTTTTGTTATAAGCATCATGATACCAGCAGAGTTTACTCCAAAATTGACTGGGCATTTGACAACATTTAATGGATTCAGGACTATGGACATGTGGACACAATATATGAGAATCCAAGGGTGTATCATTCTCAAATTCTTAATAAGATTTATCCTCGACCATAAACTACACAAGGGCCACTCAGACTTTTCAATACTATTATGTCATCCAGAGTTTGAGAGCATTGTCATCAAAAGTGTGAAAGTGACTTAAAGCAACAAGAATGCAACAATTATGGGCTAAACTAAAGGTTATGAGAAGTGGATTAAGGGGAATGGATGCTTATATATGTTGAATATACGATTTGGACTCATTTAGGACTATATTATGATAGGTTTAGTGTCCTCAAATGCCTATTTTCTCCAACACTGATTAAAATCTTATGTTTCAAACATTTTGAACTTTGAGACAAGACATGGACACAATGGATAAAAAAGGAACAAAAAGAAGCTAAAAGAACAAAGAAATGAAGATTTGAGGATTGCTGAACTTGTTCGGCATGTCACTAAAAGGTCTCATCCCCTCCTCTTGTTCTAGTGAGCTAAGCCCTGAAGGAAAGGATCAAATCAGTGGTGAAAAAGAGTAGTAGGCATATCGCCGAGCAGTTCTGCAAAGAAATAATATGGCGCCCAATGATCCAAAACACAACGATGTTGAACGCTAATGCAAGATGGTGATAAACATGCCGAAGAGCAAATCGTTGTGTTGATCGGTGATCCCAAGTAACTCCGCCGAGTGATCCTTCACAACACAACTTTTTGAAAACTATCAATAATCTTTAATATTTGTAATTAAGTATCGTTTTTACTTGAAATTTTATCAACTTTTTAGACTTAACTTCTATTTTAGTTTTTGAGAGATTTTGAGAAACTTTGCTCCTGAACCTTGGAGATTTGCAGATTCTCACCTTAAAGAAATTCATAGTGGGTGATGGAAATTCTTTTATTTCTAGACTATATTAAAGAGAAAATAATCATACCCAGTTGATGTTAGTTCGATTTGGTATCATTTTCTTCCTTTTCATTATGTGTAACTATAACCCCAATTATGTGGTGTGATTTTGTGAATATGAGGTCAATATATTGTTGGGTGTTACTTATTACTGCTATATTCTCTGCGTAAATATGATTTCACTTAGTAGTTGTATTTGAACTAAATGAGGTTCTAGTTCAAAATACGATATCACCTTAGTGTTTTTGGCTTGCTCGATATGAGGTTTTAAAACTACGACTATGTTGATAGCCGGTGGTTATTGGGTCGTCATAGGTTTAGCTTGAGAGAGTGAATCCTACTCTTTTTCCCACACTTTCAGCTCAAGAGAGTGATTTGGCTAAGACAGAGGTTGTGCTTAAAGGCTGCAACTCGATGTTCTAGAAAAATCGAGTTGATTTGGGGTAAGTAGCTCTAGAGAAAATTTAGCCCACTTAAATCTAGCCTAGTTACGTATATTCAGTGATATACTATCAATAACAACTACCCTTTGATGTCTTTTACCCATATTCCGGTCACATCCCAAGAATCCTGTTTCCTCACTAGTCTCTTTTATTGTTTCATTGTTTTTAATTGTTAATTTGTATAAATACCCATTGTCAATTGACACTTGTGTCACCCCTTTAATTTGTTGCTTTTATTCGATAATATCTTGTAGCTATGGATGGATACCTTAATTTGTGCTTGGCTGAAATATACTCAGTACCACTCCTTGTGATAACGATCCAACCCTTGGTTAGGTTATATACTGATTGACGACCATTGATGCTTAGTATAGTATTGGATGAAGTATCCTTGATGACGTCACCGATCAAAATGACGTTGTTGCGAGGGAGTGGTGTTATTTGAGAATTTTTAGTTAAGTAGAAATTTAGTTTTAGTTAATCTTAACTTACTTTACAATTTTATTTTGTCTGTTTGTGTAGTGAAACAGGAAAATAAAAATGGATAATCATTATGGGTATCAAACGGATCATCCCCTTCTGAAACTATTGAACCCTAGGGACAACCACCTAACATTAAAACAAGCAGGGGATGAGACTATTCAAGAAATGTGGTTGAAGTTACAGTCAGTGCTCCAACCAAGCCCATATAATGTAATGATCAATAAACCGTTGTACGAGTGTTTCTATAGGGGTCTTGGACCCAAAAATATAAGTAACGTCGATCACATTTTCAAGGGTGGTATGCTACACCATCCCTATGATGTCGTAACCAAACTCCTAAGTGGCATGGTTAAAACCAACAAAAAAATCCAAAAAAAACAAGAGTGGGATGCATTAGTAGCTCAACTGGATGTTTTGTCCAAACGAGTCATGGAGTTGGAAGACAAGACATAGAAAAGGACGAGCACTTCTCCCTTCGAGATTGTAAACAAAAGAAAAAACATGGGGGGGGGGTAGCATAACGAAGTCCTCTCACTCATTCAATAAAAAATCGAAGAACAAGACAAGAAGTTGAATTAGATTAAAGAGAACATTGAAATGCTGAATGAAACATCTACCTCAAAAACCCATGAATATTCAGTTGTAGGATGCCCAAATAAACCATTTGATACAATGTCACTCTCCACCGTTTTCCAAGGACTCGCCTAGATACAACATGGCCGACTCTGACGATGAGGAATAAGTGGATTTTCATCGTTCCACAACGTTAACTAAGGCTCTGTTTAGGAGGTAATGCAAAACCCTTTTTATTGCTTTTTGTTTATTTTAAATAATAGTGTTTTAATTTTGTAGGATGAAGTATGGGAATTGTTAGGAAAGAAAGAGTTTAGCGAGAAAAATGTTTCATTCAGCGGATCGTCGAAGATGTCAGCAATCCCGATCTAATCCGATGTTGGACTCAAGACAAATTTTAGCTAGAGTTTGTAAAACTAAGCGAGTTCAAGAAATTATTAGCATGTCACCAATCAGTTTGGCGATTCCAAACCTTATCGCCGTTGTACTCCAAAAATTATCTGCGGTTCTATAAAATTCGGCGAGGTAAGAGACTATTCGGTGAATTGCTGATAGGTTTGACTATCACGACTAGTGTCGCTGAATGGGCGAAAACTAGACGGTACTTGAAATCAAAGGTTTAAATTTCTTAACTCCTTAGAATTCCCTCACTTTTCATTCTTTAAACTCACATCCGCACCTCCATATTTTATATCCCTTGCACCTTTAGAGTATTTTGGTTGTTGATTTCTGCTCGGATTGGGATTGCATTACCACCTAGCATCTTGGATACATCTTAATTGGTACCAAAGGTTGGTTTGTGCACCCTAAGTTTCTTTTATTGGAAATTGTACTCAAATGCTATAGTATCATCTTGTCAATGTGTGTTGGATCTCTATGGTAGTATTAGAATTGTTGTTTACATGTTTTGAGTTCGATAATCTTACATGTATTGAGTTAAATAGTTGATTCCTGAAAATTGTGCTTTAACATGGATGAAAAATTGTGGTTGTGCATAATTGTTATTGGGTCTAAGCTTTATTTGAGTTGTGCATGCATTTATTTTGCTTTTGGGGATTGCGGGGTTTAATTTAGAAGTTTGGGTTGAAAATGGGCACGTTGAGATGTTTGGCGAGCTCATTGAACTACCCGAAGGTTTGCCTTATGTCCCCATCTCGTCTTTAATTTCATGCTAAATGAACATAGATTCTATAAATTTCGGTGAGAAGTCTAAGGTCACCAATCACATTTGGCATCTCGCCAAAAGAACTCTTGCTCACCCTTTATTTGCACACTTGTATCTTTTGTGAGCTGCACTCGGCGAATCTCCTAAATATTTATTTAATTCTCCAATTGGTTTGGCGGAGGATTTTTCCATTTAAACTTCCATGTTTTTTTAAATACGTTTTGACTCTTTTAAAAGTTTTTGCAGGTATGGACAGACCCAAAGTAGCTAGGAGAATTATGCCATCCCGAAAAAGTAGAGCGCAGAATTTCAGGAAAAAGTAAAAGGCAACAAATCCTCCCAAAATAGATAACGAGGGAAAAAAGCTGATTTCCAAAAAAAAGACAAATCGCTAAGACCCCAATATTCCCTCGTGGAGACGTGGCTTCTTCACAAAGATAGACTCTTTTTTGGCGGCTCATGACTTGGATAATTTCATCAAGTCAGCTGCCTCTGAATCTTTTAAAACGGCTCCGGGAGCTATTGTCTTGTACGAAGCTATGACATCAGGCACTGATGCCATGACAGATGAATGCAGGGACAAATCTTTTCTTTGCTTCCCTCTCTATCTTAATTTCATGATATTTTTGGATATTTTTAAATCATTTGCATTTGAGGAAAACTATTTTTTATGGTGGGGTGAGGCTCACCTTTTGTGTGTTGATCCATAACTCGTGTTTTTGTGTATAAATTTGGGTTGTTTTGTCTTAAATTGTGTTTTATATTGATTTTTGCGGATGCTTGAACTTGTGGATCCTTTTGTTTAAACTGCAAATATTTTTGACTTGTCCAAAAAAATTTCTTCTTTCCGCGACCTCTTACATGTACTTCAATGTGGCTATCCATAGGCCAATTTGAGTCTCAGTTTAATAAATACCAATGACATGGATAGTGTTTGCAATCAAAAGAACATGAATGTGCTGCTACAATGAGGCCAAATGAAGTTGTATTGACAGTATGTGAACTCTGTTCATCTCGTTGTGATTAGAAAATTATCAAATTGATCTTCTTGCGATAAACATTGCACACTTGCAAAAGTGTAGAGTTTTGTTTGAGTTTGGTGTTAATGTCTTGTGTGATGAGATTACCGTGAACCATGCATGATAACACCTGGAATTTTCCCCGTTACTCCGATTGACTAAGTGATAGGAACTCATGAGATGATCTTAGGCACCGTTGAAAGAGTGTGAACCAATTTGACATATACCTCTTTTGTGACTTACCTTGTGAGTGTGTGAATTTATTTTGAACACCCTTTAGCCTTACCTTTCTTTGAGTGAAACTTGATGAAAACATGACCTCTCTTAATCCTCTACATATAATCCTCTTGATTTGTGGTTGATCGAATAACGGTGTGGTGAAAAGAGAAGGCAAGTCAAAGAGTGAAAGAAAAGTCACCCTTAACCAATGGTGTTGACATAAATGGAAAACCTCCATATAAAAAAAGAGAAAGAGAAAAATAGAATAAAATAATGAATAAGATTAAGTCATGGAATAAAGTTATAAAACTACAAAAAGAAATAGTCTTTCGAACAATCCATGGAAAGTGAATAAAGGGATGAATTATGAGCACTAGAGAAAAGAATGAAGGAAGGAAAAAGGAAGTGTTATGAGAACCACATCTCATGAGGATAAAAATTCACAGAGTCTAAATGACCATACCTATACACTCTACCCCGTTATAAGCCTAGAAAAGACCTTTTTTTTTTTATCATGAGTGAGCTGAAACGAAGATTGATTGGAAAACTATGGGCAAGCCCATGGGTTAATTCATGCATTGTGTTCATATTTGTGAGTGTGAGCGTTGAAATTGATTTCGGAACTTTAAATTGTGTATCTATGTGTGTCAATATGGAGTCATTCTTTATATGAGGGCATTTGATCACTTTTGTGGAGTTTGAACTTGCATTTGAATAAAGTATTGTGATCTTCAAAATCTTTGATGATGATTTATCACAAATTGAGTGTTTGAATGCACATTTAATCCTTTCATGAGTGAGTTGAGTTTTGTTGTGTGCATTCATGATTGTGTCTTGTGTATATGTGTTTGAGACATCCTTTTTGAACTATTGAACTTGATTTTTACTTGAGGACAAGCAAAAGTTTAAGTTGAAGGTGTTGATGAGTCCACAATTTCGTCTCATTTAGGGCTATATTTTGATAGTTTAGTATCCTCAAATGCCTATTTTGTCTCTAAAGTTGATTAAATCCTTACGTTTTTGGTATTTTGAAATTAGAGACAATGCATTAACCTATGGAGCAAAAGAGAACAAAAGAAGCTAAAAGAACGAAGAAATTAAGATTTGAGGATTGCCAAAACTGTTCGGTGTGTTGCCAAAAGGTCTCATCCATGTCTTTTGTTCTAGTGAGCTGAGCCCTAAAGGAAAGGATCAAATTGATGGTGAAAAGGAGAAGTCGGCGTATCACCGAGCATTTTCGTGAAGCAATACTATGTTGCCTAATGATCTAAAGAACGAAGGTATTGAAGGCTAACACAAGACACTGATAAACATACCAAAGGGAAAATCACCGAGTTGATCGGCGATCCCGACTAACTACGCCGAGTGGTCCTTCGCAGCACAACTATTTGAAAACTATAAATAATCTTCAGTATGTTTAATTTAGTATCGTTTTTACTTAGAATTTTATCAATTTTTTAGACTTAGCTTCTATTTTTGAGTTTTTGAGAGCTTTTGGGAAACTTTGCTCTTGTACCTTGGAGATTCGAAGATTCTCATCTTGAAGAAATTCGAAGTGGGTGTTGGAAATTATTCATCCTAGACTTGATTAAGGCAAAAATAAATCATACAAGTTGATGTTACTTTGATTTGGTATCATTTTCTTCCTTTTCTTTATGTCTTTCTAAAGTCCCAATTCTTGGGGTGTGATTTGTTATTTTGCAAATATTAGGTAAATCTATTGTTCGGTATTGCTTATTGTTGGTATATTTGTTGTTTAAATTTGATTTCACTTAGTAGTTGTGTTTGAATTAAATGAGGTTGTAGTTGCTAATACGATTTCACCTTAGTGTTTTTGGCTTGCTCGAGAGAGAGGTTTAAAATTAAGACTACTAAGTTGATAGTCGGTGGTTATTGGGTTGTCATGAGTTCGGCTCGAGAGACTGAATCTTAGTCCCTCTCCCCCATATTCAGATCGAGAGAATGATTGGGATAAGGCGGAGGCTGTTCTTAAAGGCTGCAACTCGGTGTTTGACAGAAACCGAGTAGATTCGTTTTAAGTTGCTCGAGAGATAATTCACCCTGCTAAGTATAACCTAGTTACATATATTCAGCGATATACTATCAATAGACCTTCGATGTCTTTCATCTCATATTCCGGTCACATTCCAAGAATCTTGTTTCTTTATTAGTCTCTTTTATTGTTTTACTATTTTTTTTAATCGTCTATTTGTGTACAAAACCCCCATTGTCAATTGACACTTTGTGTCAACCCTTTAATTTGTTATGTTTTTATTCGATAATTTGTTGTAGTTATGACTGACATTACATGATTTATGCTTGGCTGGAAAATTCTTAGTACCACTTCTTGTGGGAACGATCCCAAACCTTGGTTTGTTATATACTAGTTGACGACTGTCAATACTTAATATTGGATGAAGTATCTTCGATGATGTCATCGATCAATATGTCCACTTATATTCAGAAGCTACAAAAGGCCAGAGAATATCTAGATATTGTGCAGAATGAGATGGTCTTCCAGCCTCTTGACCAGGTACTAGTAGATGAGGAACAACGTCAACTAGCAGAAATCAGGAAGTGGAGTAAAGTTGAGGAACAAGCTATGTTTTGAAACAGAAATCTAGATTCAACTGGATAATATGCATGCGGTGATGCAAATACGAAATATTTTCTTCCGCAGATGAACCTGAGAAGTAGCAGAAATTCCATTACTTCAATCCAGGATGCACAAGGAAATAAAATCCAAAATGCTACATTAGTAGAAAATGAGTTTATCTCTTTCTTTACTAAACTTATAGGTGATATACCGTGGTTTCACGATATAATTAATACTTTTTCCTTAAGTTTATTGTGTCCGAAAGCCTTTTTGTGATAATTTTGATATAAGTTTCTCTTTGTTTTGCAGGAAATTTGTCAAAGCTTGAATATTGCAGGAGATTTGAGCGAAAAAAGCAGAAAGAGACCCTACGGAGATTAGGCGGTCGTCGTGCCTGTGACGTCCGTAGTGCAGTTGTAGTGCAGCTGCTCGAAGGATTGAAGGAAAGATGGGAAGTCGACCAGTGTGGGAGTACGAGCTTGTGACGGTCTGTCATTGGGGGGGCTTCTATGACAAGTCGTCCTGCAGGATCGTCTGTGAAGTTCCGGCAAGTTGATTCACCCAGTACCAAGATTCCAAGAGTTGAAGTATTTGAAACGAGACCCTCGAAGGAACGTTGGTGACTAGACGGTTCGTATTACTTGCCGTCGAGGGGAATGAAGAGAGCAGCAGAAAAAAGGCACAAGTATGGACGACGGAGGTCATGACGGTACGTCAGACTACGACGGTCGTCGCGTGGTAGTCGAACACCAGCGCGTTTGCAGATGTCCAGCTATTAGAATCCTTGCCTAATAGGTTTTTTGTGTTTTATAAATACTCAAAAAACTCATTTTTGAGGTTAGCCACCTGATAGTTAGAATATTAGATTGTTATCCAAATCCGTATGGTAAACATATGTATTGTGAGAATTCTTGATAATCATTAGACTTTCGTGAGATTAAGGATTACTTTGAGGATTTTTGCAAGAGGATTTTTGGTGATTAATCAAGCAACTTTTGGATTGTTATTCTTTATCATTGAAGTAAGTACATGAATTCTTATTAATATATTTGAATATGTGTTTATGCTATGAGTAACTAAAACTCCATAACTAGGGTTGTAGGAACCATCGGCAAATAATGAGAGTAAACCTAGCAAAATAAACAATTCAGAATAGTGTCTTGCATGTATTCATAATTCTTTCGCTTAGAAGTCTTTTTAACGGAGGATCAACGTAGAACTCGCCCTAAGGTACTTGCCGGACCAAGAAGAAGGTAGATTAATAGGAAAAGAATTATTAACATAGATTTAGTGTATACTATATTCAGAGGATAGATTGATTGGTAGACGTATTTTTCACTTTATCAAATATCGAAATACGATGCTGAAGATGATTGTAAAGATAAGGGTTAGGCAAGCAACACGCGTAGCCGACCAGGTGCAGAGTGAGATTTTCTAATGCGGACAAGGATTTAGAAATACAAACTTATCACTTGCATGCACGTACAGGAAAGAATTGTTTTATAGTTATTAGAATTATCAGTATGAAAACTGTGGCGGCACATGTTAAACCCTAGTACTTTGATTAATGATTAAAACCAACTTTCAAAAAAAAACTGTTAAGGTCTCTTTCAAAATTCGTTAATTATTTTTACTCATTTAGAGATATAAACCCCCCATTTATGTTGTTTACTTTCTAAGGAAGTCTTCAAACCGAATAAATGAATAACGGTTGAAGGTACGTCTAGACTCTTTTCCTCGTGGGAACGATCCTAACCCTCACTAGTTGGGTTACTTACTTGACACGACGCTTTAATTCTTAACATAAGAAGTAAGTTTGAGCGTATAAAATTTTGGCGCCGCTGCCTGGGGATTGTAGCTTTAGATAACTGAATTTATTATATAGTTTAGTTGATATTTTCTTGATTTTAACTTGGTTTAGTGTTTTTGATCTTCAGAACTATCTCCTGGTATGCCAAATACCGAAGAGGAAAAGAAAATGTGGTTCCTACGATCACGCGTTAGAGCGTACACTGAGCATAGAATCGACAGAGGGGACAAAACCCCGCTCCACGGTTGATGTTCAGGTCAGATGTTCCCGTGCTCCGGGTGAACATCAACAGAGGGGACAAAACCCCGCTCACGGCCCCCAGCATACTACAGAGGCTATGATAACATAGCAGATTCGGAGGGCCACTGGTTTTTTTTTTTCATCCTCTACCCACAGGCCATACTTTTTGTGTAACTAGTAGTCTGATGCAAATGCTCACTTGCCAGAGGTTTTGTTTTCAGGGTACCTTCTGAGGCGATACACCACATGACATAATAGCTGAAGGTAGGCAGGTTGTAAAAAGTTGCTGTGGGGAGGACCCTGATTGGATCTAGATGTTAATAGGGGCTCAGAGTTTCCTCTCTTCCACTGACGGGGAGGCTGCTCCTATGGTTCACTGAGCTCCCATACAACTACATCTTTACTTGGAATCAACTAAGGGAATGTCTTCTTAGCACGCAATATCCGGTCTCAAGGAAACTAAACCCAAAGCCAGAGTGAATAACTTTGTGGCACTACCAGGAGAGTCAGTTAGTAGTCTTAGGCATAGATTTACCTCATTATTGAGGAAGGTCCAAATCCACCGTTATAGATGTGAATCACTGAAGGAACCTTCTATCGGGGACAGGATGATAACAACAAAAGCGGTGTTGGACCACTTCGCAGGTGGATATTATGACGAATGCCCTTATGCTGAGATCGCCGAAAAAAAAACATTAGAGAAAATCCCCGAAATAACCAAGCTTGGAGAGTACTAGGAAGTCTGATACAGGGGAAGAGAGAAACAACCTTCAACCCTGCAGTCAACTCACAACACAAGACACAGATGAAATCGGGAAGAAAGAGAAATGGCTCGGAGAGAACTGAGCTTGGGGGTTACTAAACATGTAATAGGGGTGCAGAAATATTAATGCAGTTCAACTACTGGGCTAAACCACACCTCCAAAAACGAATAAGTGTTATTATGCGGAGGACACTTCTGTAGTGAATGAGCAGACAGGGGGTGTCCGGACCAGAGGCCAAAGGCTCAAATCAGGATAAATTGGCACCAAAGCAAGGGACCCCAAGAGTCGATTATGGTAACTACAATACCGTGAGGGGTCATTATGTCCGTGATGGAAACACAACCGCGAAAAACAACTACTTTAACAGGGGTAAAACTATTGCTAATTAGAAAAGATAGGAATGGGCCTCCTATGTCCTCCTCCAAATCGTGAGTTACTCCTAGGATGGTGGAGATAAGATGGCGCGAGTTCGTGTTGAGGATATGTTACACAAAATGCATAAGGAGGTTCGATGCTTAGTGATGAGACATGAAAGAGGTTAAGGTGTGATAGCTAGTATTGGGCCAAAAAAGTTGATACACATGCAATTTCGATTAAACAGATCGACATTGCAAGTGGCCAAATATCTACGATAGTGAAACACGGCAACCGGGCATCTTTAGCAACACGGTCCAAAATTCAGAATGATGACGCCTGTATGACAACATACTCGTGGTGCTAAGCAAAACTATTGACCCACCTATGCATTTACTGGGGGAAAATGTAAAAAAAAAAGATTAATGATTATGGGAGAAGGGTATAGTGGTGAAGCAAAGGAAAGTAATGAAAAGATGCAGGTACCTATGAAGGTAATCCCCATGCTAGGCCCCCACCACCTTTCCCCAAGAGATTGTGAAAAAAAGGACCGAGGATTGGAAAATATCGGCGCTTCATAACAATGTTTGAAGCAAATTTTCTTATCAATGTCCCTTTGTAAGAAGCTTAGAACAAATTCCCGGTAGCCAAATTTATGTGAAAAGATACGGGTACACCAAGAAAAGATTCCGGTCACTTTTGAGGGATGTATGAGAGATGCCAGCATTGTAGTGTATTGACACAAGATCCATAGACAAAAGAAAGAAGTCTGGGTGCATTCATATTCCTTGTACAGTTGGGTCTCATACATTTGCGCTGAAGCATATGTGATCGGGGCAAGAATAAATCTCATGCCCACTCTTAATTTACAAGAGGGTGGGTTTGGGGGATCCAAACACACAGCGATGCGGCTACTGAGGCTGATCGGACAGTGAAAAGGCTAAGGGGATTACCCAGGAGGTGCTAGTAAAAGTGGGAATCATTCATCTTTCCGGCTTATTTTGTATTCTTGATGTGATGTCGATTTGAAGTGCCTATATTCTTGGGAGGCATTCCTTGCTACAGGTAGAGCCTTTAGTTGATATGGAGAACGGACAGATGACTTTTTCCGGTCGATAATGAAGAAGCGACCTTCAACATTTGTAAGGACCATGAGTCACCGTGGTGAGCTCACTCGGTATCTTCCATATCACACAAAGAAAAAGACGAGAAGGAGACTGAACAGAAAAAACGCAAAACAGAGTTTATGCGTTGGGGATTTGGTTCTTGCTAGACAGTTCTGGGGATGCCTTGCTTCCGGGCAGCTTACGTCCCAAGGACAGACCCTTATTTGATTACCCAAGTATCCCTATGAGCCGTTGAGTTAAAATCAAGGAGGGAGTGGGTTTAAGTGGAATAGAGCTAGAAATTAAAACCTATTTTGGGCATAACGCATCGAGGGAAATAATAGTACGTAATAGAGGCAAACCGTTTTGATTGAAGTCTAAGTATCGAGTTTTGTCCCAGTCGTATTGCCGCGAATTAAATCAGGCGCTTGTTGGGAGGCAACCCAATTCTATATTCTTTTAGTAATGAGAGCATTTTGCTATTAATGGGTTTTAAATTTGAAGGACATCACCAGGAAAGTCCGCAGAATCTACTCGCAGCAGCCACTGAGGCATATATAGACGGACTGTTTCTCTTGCGACGGCCCATCGTATGCACGCGTCCGGTACGCTTTTTCAGCTATTTTGAAATTAGGGCAAACACGACGGACACAACGATGGTCGTCCACAAAATGCGACGGACCGTCGTCAGGGAACCGTAGCGTGATAATGAATTATACCAGAATACCGACCCGGTGGACCCTTGTCCAAAATTTTGACCGTTTAAACAACCCAACCTCAGGGTCACCCCACCTTCATGCTGATTCCTGTCATCGCCCCTCCCTTGAAACTTTCCACAGGGTCACCCTCACTGACATTGCCCCCACAATCTACTAAGCCTTAAAATTATCAAGACTAGTCGGAGCAGTGTGGCACTGTAGGTGTAACCGCTTGCCAATGAAGTCATTGTCCATTTGCTTTTCTCCATTTCTAAGTATGTGTCTCTAAATTATACTCATTTATCTGATTTTGGTGTATTAGTTAGTATAGCTTACAGCCACAACACGCCCACCGCTCCGACCCCTCTCTAACGCCAGCCGACCCGAACTGCCCTCACTGCCCATGCGGCGCCCCTTACCATGGACGACGTTCCCACCGCCTCGCCATCACTACAAAAACCACGCCAGGCTTCCACAACGACCAGATATCGCAGTACCCATCTGCTACACGGCTCTCCCGTGAGGACCAGTCCCCGTCATCATCCTATCCCACATCAACCCCCCCCGCAACACCAACACCCCTCAAACAGGTCCTAAAGACCCTTCCACTCTTGCCCACAGCCCCCAACCAACGACACACCCCTCATCACCACACCACTTCCCTCCATCACGCCGACCCATACATCCTAATCACCCACACTAAAACAATAAATTGGACAAAACCAAAAATCCTTTCCCTCCCCAACCATACTCCAACCCTTACCTCCTATCACCCCCCCACCACCCCCCTATCCCCAATACCATCACGCCCCTCCAAATTTAACCACCCCCCCTCCCTACCCCTCTATCCACCCCCATTACAACCCCCGCCTCTCTATCCCCTACTTAACAACACCCACCCTCGTTAAATACAACCCTCTTCCCCTACATCTCCACCACCCCAAGACCCATACAGTCCCTCGCCTCTTCCACATAGTCCGCCTTTGTTCTTTAGTCTTATATTGTTCCTTTATATGATTATGTCTAAACTAGGCTCAAAATGTTCGAATTTTCCAAGTGTTGACAACCCTAGACATAGGTTTGATGTTGAATTCTCGTTCCTAGGGTAGTTGGGATAGAACACATAGAGGTCCACAACAATAAAGCCCATGTGGTTTCATCGGGGGTTGAATAGGGATTAACAACAGTTTTTTTGTCACTGCTATTCAGGACGAGACACGATGACGGGACCGTCGACGCATGATGACGTCGTAGGGTCCGTTCAAAAAGCCCTAGCACCTTGTCCCAACTACACATGTGCGGACCATCGTCTTCATGACGGTCCGTAATGCACAACCGTTCCCGTTGTCAGAGACCCTGTTCTTAAGGGTCTCCACTTTGTACCAAGTGGTCATTCAACGGGACATGTGACGGGGACCATCATATCCAGACGTCTGTCCTGCGCACAGTCCTGATGGTCAGAGACACCTCTGCTAAGGGTCTCCATAATGTTCTAAGTGTACTAAGAGGACACCTACGACTGACCGTCGCTACCACGACGGTCCGTACTGCCACGACCGTCAGGATGGTAGAGTACCCCTCCTTAGGGTTCTTGTATTATACATACGACTAAGTAAAACCGACGGAACTCATGACGGTCCATCATAGATAGGACGAGCCGTCATCTTGCCGTCGTTGTGATACAGTTTCAATATCACTGACACATTATTTTCAAGTTTTATTTTATATGGCTTGCCTGTCTTGTTTTCCACTACTATACTCATATTGATCCTTTACAGGTACATCTACTATGGCTACCCAAGCAAGGGACCACACCTAAGGGTCACGCGGGCGATCGAAGTATGTTCCCCATCTGCCCAGAATGGTCATCGGCTTGATGATGAGCGGGACCCTGAGTATGTGACCTCAGGCACTTCCACCACCTTCCCGTGCTGCACGTGATACCGATAAGCTAAACCCAAGACCACGGTGGGTCGGCCGTGTTCTCTTGCTCCAGTCTGTGAAGTAGCGCACCACTTACGGCCACCGCGGGTCAGCCACAATGACGAAGGAGCGTCTGCGCTTAGGAGTATTCATGGTCCGAATGAAGCTTCTGGCTCTGCTGGAGGTTCCGCACCCGGCCACTTGCTACATGCGGTCGGCCTCGTCTGATGAGGATGAACAGTTCAGACTCATACCTCGGCGCACCAGCTCAGGCACACCCAGGCCGCTGACCAGCCAAAAACCGGTGGTGTGTCGACGGCCAGTTTCAAGTTTAATCCGATGCCAAATTCTTGACTATTTAAGGGAGTAATGACTCGACACTCACCTTGGAGTCAGCGGGTACGTACAGGGAGTCCCCCACGATGCGGGAGATTAACCTCTTCACCAGGCATCACTTAGAGTGGGACAAGGCACGTCCGTGGGACGATACAGCGAGGGAAATGGTCCCGCGAGTTCTAAGCATCCTAAGTAGCGACTCTCCGATCACATATCGGACAGGAGGGCTGCTCCCGCTAAACAAGGCCCCATTGGAGCAGGTTTCTAGAATCCGGGGCATACAGGTTGACATTTCCCTGCCAGCCATCCGCCGGTTCTATACGGCGAGAGGTGCAGAAGATGCTACTCGGACCCCATTCAATGCCGAGTTTACTACCGCTAGGCAGACAGTTGTAAAGGATGGACAGTTCTGCGCGAGTCAGCACTGAGAGACGAGACCACAAGAAGGGATGGCCCTGCACTTGGCAGTAGATGGAGAGGGTGATGCGCTGGGCAACTAACTGCGAAGGGGGCCATCAATAAGGCCAACTCCACGTTAGTTCGCCAAAGTTCTTGTGGCTTGCTCGTCGTCATTGCTTTCCCCCACAAGCTGCATGCTAAAGCGTTTACCTGGGAGCGAGCCGAGAGTGTTGATGGCGGCGATGTGTGTGATAGCCGGCTTCGAGGTGGACTTTGCATGGATTTTCCAAGCAGTGAGCACGAGGAGGGGCGTTCAAGGTAAATAATACCCTAACCTACCCCATTCCAGTTATGATTTCTTTGACCTTTGTAGGTCCGTAGGTGTGCCCATATGGAAGTCGAATCAGCTAAGGACACCGCAGGGCACTGTCAAACGTCGGCCTCATCAGAGACGAGGCCATGAGTTGGCTCCATGCAGAGGGACCCGTCAAGAGCGCCCCCACTTTGCTGATGATCTGCGGATACGGTTAGCAAGGCTCGCACAGATACACAGGATTCCACTGACATACCCCGGTCGGAGTCTATCCCGGGGTAGGGTAGTAGGCACAAGCCCCGAGCTCCTCTCGCAAAACCCCTCTACCGTTACTGGATCCCACTTGCTTAGGGTCAAAAAAACTAGAGGTACAAATGGACCTATTCTGCATCATATCCAGCCATGGATGCAGAAGCGATTAATGATCTGAAGCAGTCTAGAGAAGAAGATGAAGCAGTTTACAGAGAGGAAGATTGCTGAGGTCACCCAGGTTGGATGCCTTTGAGTTGCGAGTTTAGCACGACCAGCCCCTAAGGTGAGATGTGTCGACTCTTTCAGGCTGCAGCGAAAAGTATAGTGCGGGAAATTGACACGATCCTCGAGGACAAGGGGGGAACGTGCAAGAGTGCGAGTCCCATCTTGTACGATGCCTACTAAGGAAACGGTAGTTTAGCGACGTTTTTGCTAATATGAATTTCCCACCACCTCCCCCTCGAGGGAAGAGGTCAAAAAGGCGTAGGGTCGAGAAGATGACGAACGCCGCGAGAGGAAAAGAGCGCCGAGAGATGGAGGATTGCGCGGAGAGCCCCTCACTTGCTGATGAGCGCGGCGCACCAGATGAGAGCGTCAGAGTTAGCTGGCTGGGGCTGGGGGGCGTCTAGTTCCCGCACTGAGATATCGCGGGCGGCACTACTGATGGTGCGTTTGTTGCTGAGGACATCATGAGGGTGTTCCAGATTGCAGCGGATGTGGGTTTGGCGGAACGGACCCACCATCTTGCTGATCGACGGGCTTTGCCGCCACAGGTTTGCTTCAACCTACCACTCTAGTATTTACATTTTTATGATTGGGGACAATGCATGCTTTTTTGTTGGGGGTGGGGTTAAATGGATGTGCGTGTTAGGGTGAAGCTGAGTAGCCCAATCACTATCCTCTTTTGGGGTTTTCTTGCCTCGTGCTGTGTTTATTTTTTCCCCAAAAGACTGATTACTTTTCTGTGAACCGCATGTTCTATCTTTTGTAAATAGTTCATAATTATAGAGATGATGGCTAAAATGATTATCCTGATTAAACTGGAAAAAATAATGCATGACTAGGCATAGAACTGGTAAATTGTGTGGCTCCTAAGCATGAAATAAAGTTACACCATTGTAAGTTCTTAAATTCGAAATAGGTGTCTGACAATCTGGTATAGTGATGAGATGTCAAGTGAGTGTGAGGAGAATTTGAATAGGTCCACTATCGGTACTTAGCTAGAACTTTGCATGGTGAGTCCTGCTTGAAAGTAAGTTGTCATAGACAATTAGGAAAGGTTCATAGGCCCTTTTTACAACAAAGGCCCATTTTAGCCGAAAAAAACGAAACAAATGAAATTTGATCCTTCTTTGATCCAAATAATCTGAGCTTTTAAATTAGGAAACTTTCTTTGTCACCCTAATGATCTTTTCGGGAACATGTGTTGGCCTGGTCCTTCCTTGGACATGTGCACCTAAGCTTATTGCAAAAGAATAAATTGCGGGTGGCAATGCACTAAAACAAACATTCGTTATGCCCTGACCCAACTTTGGGTATTGTGTACCTTGACTCATGCAAAGCAATGAGTTGAGTGAGGGTGGCTCTTAGAGGAATACTTGGAAAGTGGGGTTTTGAAAGAACAAAGTAAAGTGACTCAAAAATAGTTGAAAGAAAGTAAAGAAAACGAAAAATATACCGGAATTACAAAAATAAAGAAAAAGAGAGTGCCCTCACAAATGAAGAAAGAAGAGAAAATAGCAAGGGGAAAGAATACATGAGAAAGCTGGCGAGGATTAAAATGATTAGAAAGAGGGAAGGTTTAGCCGATATGTCACGGAGGGCAAAAAAAAAAGTCACTTAACGTTATACCTAAATATACCCTACCTGACACTTAGGGCTTATGTTTACAAGCTAAAAAAAGTCTATCGTGATCCTAAGGGTTGTATAGCAAACTTAAGGCCAGTGAAACTAAGGGCAAAGCTGATGGACAATAGGTATGAATGAGTGTGACTTTGTTCTGAGAAGCATGAGTGTTGAAAAGTAATCCTTTATACTCAACTGAAATTATTGTGTGAAAAATGAGGATTGTGTTCTGTAAAGTGAGGGCCATTAGCTTGCAATACAAGAAGTGTCGTACCTCGGTGAGGAAATTGAGAGGATAGTTTTAATGCATGGTGAGTCTGTGCCATGTTCTGATCCCACAAAAATTCAAGCCTAATAGTGATAGCTGCATAGATTTGATGAGATAATCGAGGAGTGTAATAGCCAAATGATTTGCAAAGGAAAAAACATTAGATACTATTGTCAAAGGATTGTGTAGGGAGTCCTAGTACGTCCCTTGAGGACAAAAAACGAATTTAAGTGAGGGTGTTGATATACCATGGAGTTTCACAGTATAATTTAATACTTTTTCCTTAAGTTTAGTTGTCCGAAAGATTTTTTGGCCTTAATTTTGATATAAGTTTCTTTTTTTTGCAGGAAATCTGTACAAAGCAATGCGGAGATTTGATCGAAAACAAAAATGCAGAGAGAACACATACGGAGCCTTATGACGGTCCGTCATGCTGTGGACGGTCGTAAGGTGGCAGCGTCGTGCAGCTTGCTGATGAAAGGGGAAGATGGGGAAGTCTTCTAAGCAAGTTGTGGGATTACGAAGCTTGTGACGGTACGTCCTGGCTATGACGGTCGTCCTGCAGGCTCGTCGTGAGTTCATAGAAAGAAGTGATCCCAAGTACCCCAGATTCGATAGTTGAAGTATTTGAACGAAGACCCTCGAACCGTTGTGCCTTTATGACGGTCCTTCATACTTTGAGTCGAGGAGAATGAAAGAGAGCCTAGCAGAAGAAGTGCACAAGTATGGGAACGACGAGTCCATGCCGGTCAGTAATGACTATGAGGTCCGTCGCGTGTACGGCGACCCCCACAGCAGCGTTTTGCAGATATTTCCAATATTAAAAATCCTTGTCTAATTAGGTTTTTTTATTTTTTTATAAAGACTTCGAAAAACCTAATTTGCGGTTAGACACATGATAGTTAGACTCTTTTAGATTGTTAAAAATCTGTATTGGTAACACATTGTATTGTGAGAGATTTTGATAATATTAGACTTTTCGTGGAGTAAGGATTACTTGAGAATTTTTGCAAGTGAGTCTTTTGTGATTAATAAGCACCTTTGGATTTTATTCCTTTCTCATTGAAGTAAGTAATGAATTCTTATTTAATATATTGAAGATTGGGTTTATGGCATGAGTAACAAAACCCATAACTAGGGTTGTGGGAACCAAGACAAATAATGAGATAAAACCCTAGCTAAAATAACCAATTCTAGAATAGTGTCTGCAGTATTAATAATTCTTTCGCTAGACGTCTTTAACGGAGGAGGATCAACGTTAGTAGAACTCACCTAAATGCTACTGCCGAACCCAAGGAGAGGTTAGGGTAGAAATAGGAAAGAATTATTAATAATAGATTTAGTGTATACTATTTTAATAGGCAGTATGATGGGGGATACGAGGTAATAAACATAGTCAAAATATCGAATTGAGCTTCAATATGAGGGTAAAGATAAGGGTTAGGAAAGCCAACACACGTAGACGGACCAGGTGCGAAGTGAGATTTCTAATATGACGGACCAAGGGATTTAGGAAATATATAACTTATCACTTTGCATGCAAGATATAGGAAAGAATTGTTATAGTTAGAATTATTCAAGTTATGAAACTTGCCGCCGCCAGCCGGAAACATGTAAACCATAGTATACTTGATTAATTGATTAAAATCCACTTTCAAAGGTTACGTTCTCTTTCAAAATTCGTTAAGTTAGTTTTTACTCATTAGAGATATAAACCCCGTTTCCTTTTCCTTTTTTATGTTTACTTTCTAAGGAAAGTCTTCACCGAACAATAGTAAAACAGGTGAAGTTAAGTTAGGACTATTTCCTCGGGGAACGATCCCAACCTCACTAGTTGGGTTACGTACTTGGGACACGGCCGCTTTACTTCTTAAATAAGAAGTAAGTTTGAGTGTATCAATAGGTACAACAGCAGAACAGATGCCATGACCAAAAATAGAGCTTATTAGAAAAGGCCCTTGTTTAACATATGACCAGAAATGCAGCCTAATTGCTCCAATAACTGAGCAAGAAATAAGGGATGTACTAAGGGGAATGACAAAAAATAAAATTCTTGGAATAGATGGCTTTCAAATCGAGCTTTTTGTGAAGCATTAGGAGATTGTCAAAGAGGATGTAGCGGTTGTTGTGATGGAGTTCTTTAATACTGGCTAATTGTTTAAAGAAGATAGTTGTACAACCATTACTTTAATCCCTAAAGTGAATACACCTAATCTGGTAAATGATTATAAACCTATATTGCCTGTTGTTACACCATATATAAAATTATTACAAAGGTGCTCACTAACATAATTAAATCATTTATTGGTACACTAGTAAGTCATTCTCAGACTGCCTTTATAGAAGGAAGGAGTATTGTTGATAATATTTTATTTAGTCATGAACTGTTGAAGTGGTACACTAGAAAAGGTTTATCTTCTAGGTGTAATATGAAAGTTGAATTAAGAAAGTCTTATGATTAATATTGTGTTGGAATTTTTAGTAAAGCTACTTTCTAGACTAGGTTTCCCTTTCAATTTTGTGAATTGGGTAATGGAGTGCATATCTACAGTTTCATACTCCCTAATCATCAATGGAGGGTTAACATCATTATTCCAAGGAAGAAGACAGATCAGGCAAGGAGATCCAATGTCATCCTACTTATTTGTTGTAGCAATGGAGTACCTTCAATAAGAGATGAATGTGCTAAAGGAGATTCTTCAGTTCATGTTTCATCCTAGGTGTAAGCAGTTCAGAGTAATGCATATTTCTTTTGCATATGATATGTTATTTTGCAAGAGAAATACTGATTCTATACAATTAATGTTTTTCAAAGATCTATGGTTTTTTGAATTATATGCAAATACATAGAAAAGTTCCATATATGTCCCTGGATGAAACCTGATCCGAAGTAAAAATATTTAGCTACTTTGGGCTATGTTGAAGGTGAGATACCTTTCAAATATCTAGGGGTACCTACATCCTCTAAGAGACTCATTAACTTACAGAATAAGATGTTGGACAACTAGATTACTCTCTTAGGCGGAGGAAGGTCCAGTTATTGAAATCCGTAGTGTTTGGGCTGCAAACTTATTGGGCACAAATTTTTGTATTGCCAAAAAGATTACTGAAATTACTTGAATGGTTCTATAAAACCTATCTATGGACATGTTCAAATCTATGTTCTAGTAAAGTGTTAGTGAAAAACTTACAAGACAACCAAAAATGCAAGATTACAACTGAAAATGAAATGAAGAAAATAAATCTCTTCAGGCTAAGGTGCGGATATCTCGTTCTCTTTAATGAGATTCAAGTCCACTGCAACAAATGTTTTCACCAATCCAGCAGTAGTCCTCTTTGACTTGTCCCCTCCAGGAAAAAACATCTTACACAAAATATAACTCAATAACTCTGGACAAGGATTGAGTTCAGAGCTCCACAAAAAAGAACACCTCCCTTCAACTAATAAGAACTCTCTTTTTTGACTAAATATTTCACTCTATCTTTCTCTTGTGTGTTGTGTATTTTAAACCAAACGAAGATCACCACTATTTATACTAAAAGGACTCTTCCTAGCAATGAATAGAAAGATAAGTGGTGTAGTAAATAGTGAAGATAATGGCTTTAGGAGTTACATAGGTTACAATAGGAGTTACATAGGTTACAAAGAATAATGAAGGAAAAATTTGGAGAAGTAACCTCAACCTGCACATTAACATACTGCTTAAATCCAAAGCTGACTACAATGTTTCTGCTACAATTTTGAGTTAAGACACCAAAATAATGTGAGGTTAGGCAGAGTACTAATGACATATAGTAAATTATAATAATATTAAAAGAATAATAATATTAAAATTCTACAACAATCCCCCACTCATTTTAAGTATTAGACAAGAGATTATATCAGCTGAAGGAAAACTATCATGTATAATGAAGGTGTCTTCGGAATTGAACATCAATAGTGAAAACAGAACTTGACTCCAGATCCTCGGGAGTCTCAGACTGAAACTATGACCTGCTTAAGGGAAATAAAATATCATTGCTCACATAAAATAATTCAAGGTGTTCAAATGGAGATTTAAAGCCAACAGCTTACGGGCCATGTGTTATACCCGAGAATTTCTATGAGTGCATGAGACTAAGCAATTCTCACGGAAGCGACCTATTTCCACACATTCACATAGGTTTAAACTATCGAGAGGCCTTCTGTAAGCTTAACACTCCACACATACGGGCTACAAGCTATTCCTTGAGAGTTTTACCAATTCAACCTTTACAAACTACAGAAAATAATGCACTCACATCCATAGGGAAGGGACAAAAAAAATAGTGCATTTTTCACAAAAGTCATCATATTGATTTAGGTTTTCCTTGAAACATGGTTAAAGGATCTCTAGTCCCAAGGTGGGGTTTTCTCAATATATGACTCAAGGATTTATGGGCTTCAATCCCATCCCTCGATGTGCTCCAGATCTTTTCTCAGTTAGAGGCTTAGTAAAAGGAATCTGCATTATTATTCACAAGATTTAACAATCAAAATTAATTGATACTATTGTCAAATACAATCGTACCTACTGTGTTCCTCCTTATAGGTTTGATTTACATTGTAGTACCGGTTTAAATATATCAAGTGAAGTGCTATCACACATTGTGATGAAAATAGGAGTAATTGGGTTTTCAAAAATAAGGTATTTTTGAATTGAACATCTCTTAACCAATTCGCTTCCCGATAGCGAATATAAAGCAATTAGTTCATCCTTACTGGTAGAGTTATGCAATTATAGTTTCTTTTTTGATCTCCAACAAACACCACCACCACTGTAACATCCGGGAAGCCACCCCCCTAGAAGTAAATACGGCATAGGGACCTCTCAAAAAGTCTTAGACAACCCTAGTTATCATTATGCATGACACAATAAAGTTAGCGGAAAATTTAAAACTTTTCATAGCACACACACACACAACCACACACACAAAACACACAAACACACACACCACATATATAATATATATATATGTGTGTGTTGTGTGTGGGTGTGGTGTGTGTGTGGGGGGGGGGTTGTGGTGGTGTGTGGTAGGTATATATAATATCATATTAATACTTAGACTCTAAGTCTCTTTGCCAACTTACACTCAAAAACATTAGAATACATTAGGGATATGACCCTTAAAACATAAGACATAACTACACAAAATATAATAAACTTTACATTAAGACATGAGTAAGGAATCCTTGGAACTTCAGGACCCCTTTCCTTGAGCTTGGGAATCACATATAAAGCTCCTAAACTATAGACATCCTTTAAGAATTGATAACGTACAATTTGTGTAAAGTGTAGATAGAAATTATATTAGTACAAGAATGCACTAAGTATGGTAACCATGTGAAAATATGCATTTATAAGGAACATTTTCTTGAAATCATACTTCATGTCTTTTTGAGTAAATCTTCATAAAACCTTTATACAATAGCATTTATATCATTCACATACTTCATATAAAAGTATTCAAAGGCCAAAAATTAAATAATATCACATATAGAATTTAATATATTTTAAGGCACATTACAGTAAGCTCTTTCACGTTTACAGTGAGCATTATTTCCTTCTATTCATTAACTTTCCAAGTAACCCTCTAGTAATACTTGGTGCAATGTATTACCTTAAGGTCACAAGAAAGCATACATATAACCTACATAAGTCATCACATATCACCATACAAGTACAACCTATCAAAGACACATTTAGGTTAAGGCCTTAGGAACATTACAGTAAGCTACATCAACTAACACATATATTGACTTCACTTCACATAAATCATTATAAGACCTTGTTAATGACCCCTATCTTAGTCTACTAGTGCAATGCACATGCGAATCCCCATAACCCCATACATGCTTAGTAAACTTTCATAAGACCAAAAACTTTAACATTCAATTCATACATCAACAAGTAAGTGGAGGCAAATTCATTCTTGTCAAAACAAGACCTTCATCATAATGTTATTTAGACAAACATAGTACATATAAGGATAAGATCACATCTTATAGATTCACACCATGCACATCTTCATAACAAGTAGTCCAATACTACAAAGTTATGATATGGATCAAAACATAGTATATACTTGGTCACCTTCCTAGGAATTCTAAGGAGATACTTTGTGCAATGTCTAGATGGGTTCATGACTTCCACTATCCTAAGTAACCTACCTTAAGTTCCCTAGTTAGGCTCCTATTCATTTACTTCCATTGTCCATTTTACTTTGGAAAACTATACCTTAACAACACTAAGAAAATTGCGTTGCTAAACATGGAATTGTGTTGTAGAGCCTTAATAAGGGAGGGGACGCCGCTGGGCCTTAAGGACCAGGGGACCCCCCACTCCCAGGGATTGAAGCCAGGGAATATGCCGTCGCACCGGAACGCCGGCTCCAGAGAATCACCCAGCATCGCGGCGAATGGCAGGTACACGTAGACTAGGGGATGGCTTACCGAGAGGCGTCGGGTCCCTGGGTAGAGCTGGTATCGCCATATACATATACTTTATTATATTCCTTCGTTTCCCTTTATTTTTCTGTCTTCCTAGACGGTTTTCTTGCTTGTGTGAGGATGATGGCCGCGGGGGTTGGGAGGACACGCGTGTACTGAGGAAGCGCAGAATACGGGGGGAACGGGGTGGAATAACTGACAGGGAGGGTAGGGGTTATGTGTGTTGTTTGTTCTGTTTGTGGGGTGTGCGTGATGGGGCCACCCGCCAAAGTCCGCGGTAGGCTTTTTTTTGGGCGTTGCTTCGTGTTGTGTGGATTTGTTTTAACCTTAGAAAAGGTGGACATTAAAACATGCTAGCATACTAAGTGATATCACATTGCCTTAGAGACTATGTGGAAAGCAAGTTGCCAGAAACTCAGGCGGGTATCACATGTGAAAACCCTCTTTATGTAAGATTGGGGAAGTTATGATTAATGCACTTATGGAAACACGCTCTAATACATTTTGGTTCATGAGGCTATCCACCCATGAGGTTTATGGACAACCTTCCTACCATAGGAAGGAGAAACACAACTCATATCAAGTTTCACTCGGTGCTAAGGAAGTTCCCTTTATTGAAAAGCCATTATTACATTACTTTTATAAAATATAGGCTTGGGAGAGTCATCCCTTCATATGCTTAGCTCATAGGTCATAGATGAAAGTTCATCAACCTAAATCATGTGAGAAGATCCTTTCACATGGACATAGCATATGTATTAGCACTATCTAGTTTAGGATACACTCGAACACACCTTTCAATGCCCCTTTATTGACTAGATCATAATTCATGTGTGTGTATACATATATGTGAGCCAACCTTACACATAACACATTAATGTCACACATGTTCATACATCATATTCATGCATATAAAAACCAAAACTAGAACTATCCTATCAAGGTACACATGTGCAATGCATAGGCAAAGTCCCATACTCTTGCCCATACTAGTACACCTATCAAGTCATCATAGCTAAGGAAAAACATATCATACTTTCATAAACGTCACTTTAACATGCATAGTAGTAGACACTAGTGAATACGAGAACTAACTTTCATTTAGACACCATGACCTATACTACTTGTAACATGCATGTAAAGTGAGTGTCTACGTACATTGGTCAAAATGATCACATAATGTCTATCAACAACACATTGAGGCAGCCACCCTCTTAGAACATAATTCACTTTTAAGCATAAACCACACAACACACAATAGCATAGGAGAAAAGCCAACTTCATATTGATCTTAAGACTCCTAAGTTGTGCTATTCATGCATTCACATAAGGGAAATAAGTAAGGGATTACGAACCATTTTTAACTCATCAATGGAGGCACCTATACTTTATCCTAACATGGATAAACATATGCTTATACAATAGCCATACAACCTAGATCATAACTAGAATAGGAAAGTAGGCATAAACTTCTCATAGTATAATCATCAGCACATGTTGATATGTTCATCAATTTGCCTTCAAGTACATGATCAAACACATATATAATTATAATAAAGTAAACACCGCAACCATAAGTGGACCATACCACACAATTACAAGGCTTTATCAACTACATCAATATAGAAGAGTAGAGGAGATAAGCATTCTTACCAATTTCTCACCCTTTGATCATGATCGACCAATAAATCTTGTTTATCAACAATTCATATATAGGGCAGTATCTAAATGTATTTTAAACATAGAAGAAACCAAGTACAAGTCGCTACAAGATCATGATACAACTAGTGAAAAACATTACCATTGTTCTAGAGAATGGATAGGCATAGATCATCAATCAATTTCCCTAGTCTTGTTTATCAATCAAGATTCATAAATAATGTACATGTAGAGCAGTAGCCAGCGAAATCATAGCCTAAACGATACACTACAACAATTGTCAATAAAGTCGAATTCACTGTAAGTATGCTTTATATTAGGAATTCATTGAAGATAAGTTTACATAGGTTAATCCTATTCAATCTATCATGAATTGATCCACATTATACCCATTACATACAATTCATAATCACATTGCATTATAGGCAATGGCTGAGGACATTCAACCATGATCAATCACATTGCAACCATCCCAACATCAAGATCACAAGTTACTACTTGATAGCCTAGAAGAAACTAGTTCAATTCATATAAGCCTTCTTTACTTTGATTATAAAAGATTTATAATTACAATACAGTCATAATATCAACTTAAAACAGTAGCTATAATTATCATCGTTTATTCGAATTCAAATTAAATCGTAAGAAGACAATGTTACTGTGAATTATGGAAAAACTAAGATAAACATGTTTAAATCTTCATACATTAATCCACATGGATTCTTCATCACCAATTCATGTAAACAATAGTATACATAACAACTTCAACTTAATAGAATCATAATTCAATCGATAACAAGTCAAGATCACAAAGCCCATGCAAGGACTAAATCAATTTAGGGAGGGAACATGGGTTCATCATGCAATTGGATTAAAATCACATTAAAACCAATATATTTACATCAATTCATCGTGATTAACCATTTAAAACGTTTTTATAAAGAATCCATGGATAGATTGAAGATGAAGAACTTGATCATGTTTTTCTCTTTGAAAACTTTGAGATTAACTGTATAGATGGAAGGATAACTAGAGATGAAGAATCACCATAACTTTATCTACATGAAAATCTCTAAAACTTGGTGAATAAATCATGACAATACAAGCTCCAAGTTGTTCTTGAGCTTCAACAACAATGGAGGTTTCTAGAGAGAAATTTTTTGGAGGAAAGGTTCAATTTGAGTGAATGAGATTGGGAATGGGTTGGTCACGTTTTTAATTACTTATATACACCCAAAAATAGGTAATAAGTCAATTAGAGTCAGGTAAGGACGTGGGGTGAATTTCCCATTCACGCGTTAATGAAACAGTGCGCAAGGCACCAGTTGCAAGCAATCATCGACGGACCATAGGTCAATCATCTGGCCGTCTTTGGCTTCCATCAATTGGTCCTTGGCCTTGTCTTTGGTTGACACTTTCCCATTATAGGTTTCCATCGAAGATACCCTACCAATAGGACGTTGGTCAACCAACTGGCCGTCGTTCATTCCGTCGATTGATACAGCCAAGGCAGTGTCTCGACCAGCCTTGGGTCCTTCTTGTGGGCCCTTCTGCGGGACCCTTTATAGGTTTTACCCGGAGGTTTACAATATAAACAAAACCCTTAACAATTTTTAGACCTCCTACATGATCTTTACTCACAAAAAATACTCTCAACTCGTCCTAACAGGCTAGGCTCCATAAAGACACACTTGAGCGTCTTAAGGGCAATCTTTCAAACTTCTTGGACGTTCTTGGATGTTTTACCTCCAAACTTCTTGAAACTCAATATAATACCATTAAACATAATTATAACTCATTTAAAGTCTTCATAAGCTCATGAGATACAAATATAAGCACGCATAGATACATGAGGCACATAGGTGACTAATCGTCGAACGTCTTGGTCGTCTCTTAACGTTTGACTTCCAAATCACCTCAAACTTTACAAACTGCATCTAAACCATATTATAATTAATTTTAGGACCTTAGAACCTTAAGACAAACATGTTAGTCTCTAGACACCCTAACTCATTCTGGGGTCTTACAATATCCCACAGTTGGGAAAATTCGTCCTTGAATGACACTAGCAATGCTTTAATCACAACAAGGAGTTTAATGAATCATAGAGCAGTTCATCACATTTATAAAATTATCAAATCACTTCATCACTCATGCACACAAGCAAGCAAAACTTCCATTCACTCACTCTTTTATGCATTAAACACAAAGGCTCTTATCATCATGTTCATAGGAGGAACATCGTTCTCCTAATCATAACATGGTCATTATACTTCAATTCATTAAGATCTCATTTTGCAACTACTCTTTAAGTCACACTTAGGAAGATTTCAACACACTCAAGAAGCAATTAGGCACTCATACTTCAATGCACATAGACCTGAGTTAATTGAATCAACAAAGATCTATATTACTTATACCTAGTGTCAGGAAGGTCATACTCAGCCATACCATGTTTAGTGGTGTCCATAGAGGAATTTCCTTCTCCTCAACACACTTACATGTATCATGAGTTCACACCTAAGCAAAATACAAGGTCAATTTCTTCTTAACATGGGAAATTCTTAACTTTTAAACCAAGGCATGCTCATGTCTCCTTCCTAGTGAAGTCTAAATGGTAAGTCACATTAATTACATCACAACAAATAGGAAGTCATCTCACAAAATTTCAATTTCTAACATAGCAATAACCTTCACATTAAGAATCATTTTGCAAAGGCAATACAAATCATAGGCACACACATGAATACTTAGTTAAACACGCTTTCACTTGTCAAGAGTGAACCTACAATTATGCATTCCAAATCATAAAAGTCACATAATTTTCAAGAGACTCAACCTATTTAATTTTAAATAGACTCAACTTTCCATTATAAGGATAATCATTAAATCCTCACCATGATCTCATTACCATTTTCTTATCTATATAATGAAGTCAAATGCACAATAGCATATAAAGATATCAATATCAACATGTTAGAAACAAGGATTTTATCCAAAAAAATCCTTCATGCACCTTGGAATATTCACAATATCTTTAAGGTAAAGTCAATCAATACATAACAAACATATAAAGGTCATGCAATTCATACTTTATGTAAAACTCTATTCATGAACAAGTTTACTAAACATTTCATTAGATTCAAGCTCAAGTA
Source organism: Solanum habrochaites (assembly GCA_027704765.1). NCBI lineage: Eukaryota > Viridiplantae > Streptophyta > Magnoliopsida > Solanales > Solanaceae > Solanum > Solanum habrochaites. The sequence continues at coordinate 46,093,147 of JAKWJA010002500.1, forward strand.
GAAATAGAAGGATAAGGTAGAAAATATATACAACTTTACTATTCCATCACCACCCCCACTCGGGTAAACCCAATTAAGAGAAACTTAATCCAACCTCAAGAGGATCTTAGCTAAACAACCTTCATTTTCATCACTTTAAAGTGATTACAACTTTAAAAGGGATTCAGAGTAAGTAAACATAGGAACACCAAGGTATTCTAAACTTTAGTACCTAATTTATCCTCCAATTATCAAGTTAGGTCATACTATTTAACCACATAACGTTTTCATCGTGATTTAACCATTTAAAACGTTTTTAGAAAGAATTCATGGATAGGTTGAAGAAGAAGAAGAACTTGATCATGTTTTTCTCTTTGTAAACTTTGAGATTACCTCTCTAGATGGAAGGATAACTAGAGATGAAGAATCATAATACCTTTATAAATATGAATATCTCTAAAAGTTTGTGAAAAAATCATGACAATCCAAACTCCAGTTGTTCTTGAGCTTCAGCAACAATGGAGGTTTTTAGAGAGAATATTTCTTGCGAGAAAGGATCAATTAGAGTGATTTGTTGGATGGGCTTGGTCACAGTTTGTTATCACTGTAGATTTTTTGTTTTTTTCACCCAAAATAGGTTAAATGAAGTCAATAGAGTAGACGGTTTAGGACAATGAAACAGTGCGCAACGCACCAGTTGCGGGCCACCATCGATGACACCATTGACGGACCGTAGGTCAATCAACAGGCCGTCTGTGGCTTCCATCGATTGGTCCTTGGCCTGGTCTTTGGTTGACACTTTCCCTCTAAGTCTTTGTAACTGGCCGTCGTTTGGTCCATCGATTCACACTGCCAAAGGCAGTGTCTCGACCAGCCTTGGGTCCTTCTTGTGGGCCCTTTTGCGGAGCTCTCTAGAGGTCGTACCGGGACGTTTCCAATGTAAATGAAATCCTTAGCAAGTTGTAGACCTCCCACATAAGTTTCAACCAAAAATATATACTCACAGATTGTCCAAAAAGGCTAGGCCCCATCAAGACACACTTGAGCGTCTTAAGAGTGTATCTTCAGCGAACGTTGGATGTCTTGACGTCTGACAATCCACAAATTTTGAACACTCCATATAACTAACATTAAACCATAATTATAAATCATTTAAGGCTTTAATAAGCTCATGATATACAAAGATAATTCATTGCGTACACACATGAGGACCTAGGTAACTAGTCGTCCAGACGTGTAACAGTCCCTGACGTTACTTACCAATCACCGCAAACTTTATAATACTAGGTCTAAACCATATTAGAATACATGTTGTAGGACTTATACACCCCTAACTATTGTCTGGGGTCTACAACTACCTGCTAAAGTAAATCATAAACCGTGGGAGTGGTGTAGAACACGAACTCATCTGATACAGGTTTCTAATCTCGCATTACAAAAGCCTTCAGTAATCAGGATATTTTTACTTAGACACAAACCCACAATTGGTTTGTTCCCAAATTAAAATCTCATAAAACTCGTGTTATAGTGATTATACGTGGGTTTTCATGGTATTTTTAAGTTTTTTCCTTAATTTAGTGTGTGTCCAAAAGCCTTTTGGTATTGATTGTTATGTCAAGTATTATCTTATTTCAGGAAATCTATCCAACGTATGAACGCGGAAAGTTCTTGAGCAAGAGAAAAAATGGCAGCAAATGAGTCTGTACCTACCGGAGGCTTATGACGTCGTCGACTTGTGACTGGTCCGTAGGTGGCATCAAGTGAAGCTATATATAAACTGCTGAAGGAAGATGGGGACGTCGGACCTAAGTATTGCTTATGGAAGTCCATGAGGACCCGTCATAGCCACGTTGGTCTGTTTTTTCGTTATTAGCAATGATCAGAGAGTAGGTCAATTACCCCAAATTCCAATAAGTTAAAGTATTCGTGAACGGAGACCCTTGACGGATTGTGTGCTAGGAACACTCGCGTCAAACGGTATCGCGAATAATGAAGAGATAAAAGAAGGAATTTAGACTAAGTGTAGGGGTGTCGAAGGAGGCCATGACGGCCCGTCATGGACCACGACGGTCCGTCCAACGAAGATCTCCGGCGACCCAACGCGCGTTTTTGACCAGTTTCACTAATTAGGAAATCTTCTTGTATTAGCGTTTTATTTGTATATAAATGGTTGGAAAAACCTTCGATTTTGGGGTTGGTTAGACTCTTGTTAGTAGACTTTTTTGTTCGGAGACTCTTGTTTAGTAGACTCTTGATTGTTTGAACTTAGCAGGCGAGAATATTTATTTTCTTGTTCAAGTATTTGAAGGCTTAATTTCAGCAATTGTTACACTTTTTTGGAATTGATTATTGGTGATTTTGTTGATTAATGAAGTGGAATTTCGGGAATTTATCTTTTCATCAAAGTATAAGTGCATGAATTTTTATATAAAAATCATGAATATTGTGATTTGACTATGGGTAACTAAAACTCCACTAAAACTCAGGGTTTGGGAACATTGCAGCGAATAATGATGACGTAAAACCTAACTAAAACTACCCAAACAATTCAAGAATATGTTGTTGTTTCTTGCATGTATTGATATTCTTCATTTTAGAAGTTCTTTTTACGGACGCCCAACGTTTAGAAATCGCCATAATTCTACTTGTCTAATACCAGGAGGTAGATAATAGGAAAGAAATTATAAACAGATATTAGTATATACTTCTAATAGGCTAGTGTCGACTGGTACGAGGTCTGGGTAACAACTTAGTCAAATATCGAATTACAATGCTTATGATGAGGTAAAGGTACGGGTTTAGTATAGCAAACACAGTTAGTAGGACTCAGGTGCGGAGTGAAATTTTTCTAGATGCGGACCACGGTTAGAAATACATAACTTATACTTTGCATGCCAATATAGGAAAGAATTGTTCAAGTTAGAATTTATCAATAGGAACCTTGTAGGGAAAATCCTTAAATCCGTACTTTTATTAATTAATTAAACTTCAACATTTGCAATCTGTTAGAGTGTTTCTTTATTTAGTTAAGTTTATTTTCATTAATTTAGCAAATACAACCCCCCTTTTAAGGGTCTTTGTTTTCTCCTAAGGAAATAATTGACTAAGATACACTAGTAATAAAGAATTTAAAGGTAAGTTGGAACTATTTTCCTCGCTGGAACGATCTCCACACTCATTAGTTGGGTCTTTACTCGAGACGACCGCTTTACTTATTATGTGAGCAAGTAAGTTCAGCGACTCAAGTTGGCGCCGCTACCAGGAGGACAACTAGATTTACGATAACTTAACTTATTACAAGTTTGTCAATATTTTTGAATTTTTATTTTGTATGGTTTTTTATTCTTGCATAATTCTTCCTTCTATTGCAAAATACACGGAAAGACGAGAACACTTAGGTTTCCTATTGAGTCACGAATTAGAGCGACACGTACGCAATATGGATCGAACTTGGGTATTAACGATTGATGATACAAACATAACATTCCCAGCTCCAGTTGATGTCCATGGGGAGTCAGTTTATTACCCGATTTTCCTGGTTGTGTAAATCAACAAAGGGACAAAATCCCGCCAGTCCACGTCCTCAAGAATACACAGGGGGAATAGGGGGGCTATGTAATATTGGCAGACTTGTTGGGCCAATTATCTTGACCCCTCTACCACAAGGCACACTTGTTGTAACCCCTAAGTAGTCTATTGCAAAGGAGCACTGCTTAGCGGTTGGTTTTTAGGCGTACCTTCTGAGGCCCACTGCCCATATAGCTAAGGTAAGGGCGTGTGTTTGGTAACAAAGTGTGTAGGGAGGGCCTGATTTGGATTTGGATGTAATAGGTCTAAGAGTATTTCCTCTCTCACTGACGGGAGATGGTTATATTTGGTCACTGAGACTCCCTTATAACTCAACTTTTCACTTGGAATCAACAAGGGACGTTTTTCTTGCACGGTACTACCCGGTCTCAAGAAAACTAACCACAAAGACAGACAGTGACAACTTTGTGGACACTAAAAGAGAGTCAGTTAAGTAGTTCTTAGGAGAAGATTCACTGGCATTTTTGAGAAGTGTCCCCAATCACCGCATGATGATGTAGTCACTGAAGGAATACTTCTATCGGGGATAGGATGATGATAATAATTAAAGCAGTATTGGATACCTATAGCGGGTGGGTGGTTATTATGAGGAGTGTCCTTATGCCAAGATTGCCGAAAGCGTTTAAGAGAAAATTGCCCGAAATAAGAATCTTGAGAGAGTAATATGGAAGTCACATACAGGAGAAATACCTTGCCAGTGCAATCCACTCATAACCTCAGCCACAGATGAGATTCGTGAAGAGATTGGCCTCAGAATGAGAAATAATCTTGGGTTGGTAGTAAAACATGGTCAATGGGTGAAGAAAGAGAAATGCAGTAACTACTTTTCTAAACAACCACCCCAAATGATGAATGTTTATATTGTGGAGAATCGTATGTGATAATGAGCAGACGGGGGGTTTCCGACCGGTGTCCAAGGATTCAAATCAGGAGAATTTGCGCCAAGGTAAAGGAGACCAGTTCGGGGATCATATGGTAACTATATAGTGAGGGTCATTATGTACAAGATGGAAACTACAACCGCGACAACAACTTCAACACGGGTAACTATGGTAACAGAAATGATAGGAATGGACCTATGTCCCTCCGTCAAAATAAGCGTGAAGTTAACTCTAGGGATGGTGGAGATAGTTATGGCGCGAGTTGAGGATATGTTACACAAAATAATGAGGAGGTTCGATGCTAGTGTGAGCACACTAAAGAGTTAAGAGTGATTTAGCGAGTACTGGGCAGAAAGTCGAATACACATGCAAATCAATTACGCAGCTGAGTTGCAAATGGGCGCCCAATTATATGCGAGGGACTGCACGACATCGGGCACTCTTCCTAGCAACAGCTGTCAAAGAAATCCAAACAATGATGGACACTATATGGCCAATAACTACTCGGGGTTGGTAACAAATCATTGACCCAATATGTCGTCAATGAGGAAAGGTGTAAAAGATAATGATAAAGTGATAGAGGTTAGGGTGATGAAGTAGAAGTAACACTGGAAAAGATATTGAAGTGCCTACAAAGGTAAACTCCCAATGCTCGACCCCAACCAACACCCTTTTCCTCAAAGATTAGTGAAAAGGACGAGGATAGTAATATTGCGGCGTGTTATAACAATGTGAAGTTTTTTATTAAGTCCTTTGGAGAAGCTTTAGAACAAATGTCGATTAGTGCCCAAGTGTATGAAAGATACCTGGTACAAATAAAAGATAGGTCACTTTTGAGGATGATGAGAGAATGACAGCATTGTAGGCTATTGCTACAAGATCTCGAGTGCTTCACTATTCCTTGTACAGTCGAGGTGTCATGACATTTTTGCAAAAAAGTTTATGTGATTGGGGGCAAGCTAAATATCATGCCCCTCTTGATTTACAAGAGTTGGGTTTGGGTGATCCAACTCCATGGATGCGGCTACTGATGACCGATCGAAAAGTAAAAAGGCCTATAGGGATACTCCACGAATGTCTAGGAAAAGTGGTGGAGTCATCATATTTCGCAGATTTTGGTATTCTTGATGTGAAGTCGATTTTGAAGTGCCTATTATTCTTGGAGGCAATTCATTGTACGGGTCTAGAGCCCGTAATTGATATGGATAAAGGGACAGGTAAATCTTTGGTGACAATGAGAGCGACTTCAACATTGGTAGGTTCCATGAGGGCGGGGTAGTGAGCTCCAATCGGCTATCTTCTATATCCTACAAAGAACAAGATGAAGAGAGGACCATGACCCTTAAAATGAAAAAACCGAGAGTCTATGGTTTGTGGATGTGGGGCTTTTTAATCAATTCTCGTGGCGCTTATTTGCGGGCAAGCTCAAGTCAAATGGATTTGGCCTTATTGGTTACCCAACTATTCCCTATGAAGCAGTTGAGTTCAAAACCAAGGGAGGGGTGATGATTTAAGGTGAATGGAAAAAACGAATAAAATATAGTTCGAGCATGCAAATCAGCCGAATAAAGTGACGAAGGCATACCATCTTGATGAATTCTAAATAATCAAGTGTCTTCAGTCGTGTCGCGATGTTAAATCAGGCGTTAGTTGGGAGGCAACTCAATACTTATAGTTTTCTTTCTAGTAATGGTAGCACTTTCTACTAATGGATTTTAAATTTGCAGGCACATCACCAGGAAATTCTGCAGAAAATCATTTTGTAACAGTCACTGACGGATATATCAAAGGATCGTCACGCATGCGACGGACCGTCGCATGAATCCGTCGTGCCAGGTATGTCTTTCATTTATTTTTAAAATTAGGGCACACGCGACGGAACCCATGAAGAATCGTCGCATCGGTGATGGTCCGTCTTCGGGGACTCATTGCGTCATTAATCAGCATACCCAACCCGACTCGGCTGGGGTATTTTAAAAGTTGTCAATATTTAAAAAAAATCACCCCTTCATTTCAACAATTTCCTTCCCTCTTTCTCCCATTTCCCTCCCTTTCAAACTTCCAACTTCCTACCTCTCTTCTCTATCAACTGATCACTTCCCCAAATCCCCAATCCTGGAAATCTCCTTTCTACTGGCGGAGTTCTTCTGTTTGTGTTTGCTCCGAACCAGTGCCTCATTTGCTTGTTTTTCTCTCTTTCAAGTTTTGTCTCTGATCTCTACCATTACATGCATTTTTGTTTTTTTAATTAGATTATCCTATTTCTTTTTGGTGGGTCTTCATTATTTGATCCAATTTTTTCTGACCTAGGTTGGGAATCCGTCGAATTGACTTGTTAAAACTCAATAAATTGGTTTTGCTTAGCATGTATTTGCTAGGATGCTAGGTATTTGGTTAGAACATGTAGGTTAACACTAAGTACTCCCGTTTTAGTCATAGGGGATGTTTGTGGCATCCTCAGTCTGTAACGAATGACAGAACGAGACACCGGATGACGACCGTCGTACCACGACGGACATCATAGGGTCCTGTTCCAACACCCCCAAAACTTATTTTTCGTTTTCTTAAGGGGTGACCACCACACGAACACATGCGATTGAACCTTCGTTCCAAGAAGGTCCGGTCCTTGACACAACTTTCATGGTTGTCAGAGACCTTGTCCTAAGGTCTATAACTTTTTTCTAAGTCGTCCTCTAACGGACAACATGCGACGGATCGTCTTCCGCGATGGTCCGTCCGGCACAACCGTCATGTGTTTGCAGAACCATTTCTTAAGGCTCCAAATTTTTCAAGTGTAATCTGATGTACACAGGCGGGACTTACCGTCATACCAAGCGTCCGTCCTGTACAACCCCGTCATGGTTGTCAGATACCTTGTTACTAAGGGTCTCCAAATGTATATACGTGTCCACCAACGGACAAAACCAGACATATGCGACAGAGCATGTTCCCACGATGTCCGTCTGCACAACCGTCATGGTTGTCAGAGACCCTGTCCTAAGGGTCTCCAACTTTTTCTAAGGACCTTTGGAGCGGACCAATCGACGGGACTGGTCATACCCACAATGGTTCATCCTGCACAACCGTTCATGGTTGTCAGAGACCATTGCCTAAGGGTATCAACTTTTTACAAGTATCCCCGCCTGACCCGGAAAAAAAACTACACCAGACCCCGAGCCCATTAACACCTGATGGTTCGTACTGACACAACGCATGGTTGTCAGGCCTGTCTAAGGGTCTCCAAATTTTTTCTAAGTGTCCTCTAACGGACATTTATGATGGACCGTCATACCCTCGACGGTCCATCCTGCACAACTGTCATGACGGTCACAGACCTCTCTTCTAAGGGTCTCCATACTTTTTCTAAGTGCCCCACGAGGAATATCGATGACGAACCATCATTGTCACGACAGTCCGTCCTGCTTATCCGTCATAACTGTCAGGGACTTTTCTTCAAGGGTCTCCACATAAACATAGTTGAAGTAAGACATGACGAACCCCATGATGGTCCGTCACACTCACAATGAGATGTCACCTGGCCCATCGTGTTTCACTATTATTATAGAGATGTCATTACAGCTTTGCTCTTATATGTATTTTGTGTCATTTATTATTTGTTTTCTCCTTCTAGTAGTACTAATAAGTGATTCTTAACATAGGTGGTGGTACTATCTTACTGGCACCAAAAAAAGGATCGAGTTCACGGCAACGTGGGATTCGCAAAGTTTGTCGCCCCGTCTGCCCGACTGGTTATAGGCTCTGATTGATGAGCATGATCTCGAGTAAGTGCCCCAGTGGCAATGGCCTTTAGAATGAGATGCACATGCAACCGGAGTCCGCCCAAAAGGTGTCGTCCGGCATATTCATCTGCCTTTAGTCTGCTAAGGAGCGCACAAAAACTGACGGATCACACACTTATGGGTAATCTTTACATATGAGAAGAAGAGCGTCTTGTTCCTGAGAGACGTTTCTGCGGTCGGAGGGGGAAGCCTCCGAGGTCCGCAGACGTCACCTGCATCCCATCATAGCTGCACGCTGTGATGGGCTGAACAGTCGGATTCAATCCAGTATCACGAACTGGGATTCACCCTGATTCGACCATCCCAACCGTCGCGTGTGTCGATGAGCAATACCAAGTGTATTCAGACTCCAGTTCTAATGATAAAGGCGTCATGACACAGGAACCATTTTACACTGGAGAGGCAGCCTGAAGGTCTTACGAAAAGTATCCCCACCATGCCAGAGATCGACAACTTAACCAGGACCCAGCTGGAGTGGACAGTCGTTCTTTAGGGCGCGCATAGTGAGGAGTTGGGAGTGGTTTGAGAGTTTTACGCTCTACGTGCTACTCTCCGATCACAGATGAGATAGGTTGGGCTGCCTCGACAAACAGGACCACCTGAGGCATGTCTGAGTATGCGGGCCCATACAGGTGCGACATCTCCCTGCCCGCAGCCGCCGGTATTTGTACGGCGAGGCTGTTGATACCAACAGGACCACTTCAGCGCGAGTCTTGACTACTAGTTGGCAAATTGTACAGATGGCCAATCTTGCGTGAGCCTGTCGCTGAGAGAGATACCAAAAGGTGGATGGACCTACACTTGTCTATGAGGAGGAGGGGTACCGATTGGGTAACGGATAGCCGAAGGGAGCCATTGAACCTTCACGGCCATAATTATTGTGGGTTGATTGTCCGCAATTCCTTTCCCCGCCGCGACTTGCTTAGAATATATTCACATGGGAAAATTCGCGCAGTTATGATGGCATCGATAATAGCCGGGTTTGAGGGGTGGACTTCACTTGGATTCTACAGGCGTTCATGCACAGAGAGGTTTCAGGTCACAAATACGTCCCTTTTCGTGCATGATTTATTTTCCTATGCAGTTTCCACAGGGGTGCATCTGGACATGATCAGCTTAAAACTCCGCTTGCCATGTTGATACTCGGCCTGTCACAGGGGATAGAGGCCCAATTGAGTTGGTTACGTAGATGGACCCCGTCCGATGGTTACATCCACTTGGTGTGAACATCTTGGCTGATACGGTTTTAGCCACATGCTCGAACGGCACACAGTTATGCTCGAAACCACTACACACCCCGGTCGAGTCTATCTCAGGCGTAGTAGATCTGCCCCCTAGATCCTCGAGCTGCAGCCTTTTCACCGCTCTGTCCCGCTTGCTGAGGGGTTTTTTCCAGAAACTAGGAGGCTCAATGGCTCACCCACTCTGCATCACATCCAGCTTTGGATGCAAAGGTCTATTGTTGAGGAGGAAAAGTAGTAGTAAGAGAGTCAGAGTAGTAAGTAGAGAAGTAAGCGCTTGAGCGTAAAATGGTTCCCAAGCCAATAAAGCGGAAAGATCAGGTGACGTTCATCAGTGCTTGGCGCTTTTGAGTTGCGGGTGCTAGCCCATCCAGCCCCTCAGGTGGACGTGTCGACCCTTCAGGCTACGGTTGAGAGTCTGTGAGCGGATATTGATATTATACTAGAGGCTAGGGTTCTTGAGTCTGAGGCCCTTTATGCAGAGCATGTTGAGGACACGGTGATGGCTGCCTTATTCGCCACTTCTGATATTCCACCACCTCCCCCTCTAGAGCATTCCAAGAGGCGCAAGGGCCGAGAGGAGGATCAGGATAGAGCACAGAAGAAAGAGTGTCGTGAGACGGGGGCTGCGAGGAAAGCCTCACTTGATGATGATGAGGTGCGTCGGATCAGGGCTGTAGAGTCAGCTGCTGGGGCATCTAGTGCCAGAGATGTGGAGACAGTGGGAGGCACTACTAATAGTGTTATTGCTAATGAGGACACTACTGAGGGTGTCCATACTACATAGGTAGTGGGTTCCGAGGAACCGGACCCACTAGATTATTGATCGTCGGTGCTTTGCGGCCCAGGTTTGCTTCACCTACCACTCTCGTATTTTAGATTTTTTTATGCATTGGGGAAAATTGCATATCTTTTTGTGCGGGGTGGGGTAGCGGTAAATGGAAAGGGAGTGGGTAGGGTGAAGTCAGAGTATCCCAATCATGATCCTCTTTGGGTTTTCTGTCTGTGTATTTTTCCCCAAGAGTAGAGATGGAGTATTTTTATTGTTGAACCGGCAGTCTATATCTTGTTACATAGTAAACTCTGAAGAATGTGGATAAATAAAACAAAAATGATATTCCTAGATGTAATGAAAGTGATGCAGACTAGGGCATAGTAATTAATATATGTGTGTCTCTAAGCAATGACAGGAATACACCACTGCTGACCCTAAGTCTAAAATTCGAAACTAGAAGTCTGATAATCGGAGAGCAATGAGGTGTCAAGGGAGTGTGAGGAAAATTTGAATAGTCCACATTGTACGAGCTAGACACTTGCCTGGTTAGTCTGATAAAAGTAACGGTGTAATAGACAATTAGGAAAGTATCATAGGCCCTTGTTCAATATAGCCAATTTTTAGCCTGAAAATGAATTACATTAATCCCTCTTTGATCACCACAATGATGTGCGATTCAAAATAGACATTTCTTTCCAACTAATCTTTTCTGGGAATAATTGTGGCCCTGGTCCCTCCTGGACTGTTGCCCTCAGATTATGCCAAGAAACATAAAGTTAAGGGTGCTAATGCCAGTAGGTAAACAACCTTTTGTGGCTTCTGACAAAATTGGGTATTGTGTACTTTGAACATGACAAAGCCATGAGTAGGGTGGCTATTATGAAGAAATGCTCTGGAAAGTGGGGGGTGAAAGAACAAAGAGAGACAAAGAACAAAAGTAAAGTGACTCAAGAAACCAATTGAAAGAAGAAAAGATGAAATAAAAAAAAATGAAAAAAAATAATCATATATAGCATATATAGCATCATATATATATATTAATAAATACAAGCAATCAAAGAAAAAAAGAGGTAACCTTAACACAAATGCAGAGGAAAGAAGGGAAAATAGCAGGTGAAGAATATGAGACATTGGCGAATAAATAACATGATAAAAAAGTGCTTGGTTTATTGATATGTCAGGAGGGAAAACATTCACTAAAGTCTTACCGTAAATATACCACTACCTGACCCGAGCGCATATGTTAACAAGCTAAGGGGGAAAGTTCTTCCTATCGTGTGTCCTAAGAGTGTATGGCGAACTTACTAAAGAAAGTGAAAATAAAGGCAGCTATATGTCATATGTTGAATGAGTTTGAAGTGTTCTGAGAGTGAGTGTGAAAAGTATTGTTATACTCATAATGAAATTTGTGTGAAAAAATGCAGGATGTTAGTTTTGAAGTGAGGACACTAGTTGCAATAGAAAACCCTTAGCACCCGGTGAGGAAATTGAAGAGGTTAGGGTGTCAGCAACCTGGTGAGTCTGTTATCCTGGTCTAATTCCACATTAATTAAGCCTACTAGTGTAACATGCATAAACTGATAGATTTATCGAGTATTGATAGCCAATGATCGCGAAATCGAAAATAGGATACTATTGTACAAAGATTTTGTAGTGTGTCCTAGTGTGTCGCTTAAGTGAAAAACAACGAATGTAAGGGAGGGTTGCTGATATACCGTGGCTTACGGTATATTTTAATTTTTTTTCCTTAAATTTAGTGTGTTTCCAAAAGCCTTTTTGTATTGATTTTTAGGTCAAGTTTCCTCTTTATTTGCAGATAAATTTGTCCAAAAGATGATTACGCGGAAAGTTTGGAGCAAGAAATGCAGAAGGAGACCACATACGGAAGCTTGATGACGGTCCGTTTTGGTGCAAATGAAGATGTGAGGGAAGATGGGGAAAGTCTGACTAAGTGTGAGATACGGACTCCGTCCATATCCACGACGGGCCCTCCTGCCTGGTTATCACAAAGATCAGAAGAAAAGTTTGTCCAGTACCCAAATTCCAAAAGTTAAAATTATTATGGAACGGAACCTTCGACGGACGTCGTGCTTGAAACGGTCTTGTCATACCTATTCATCAGGGTAATGAAGAGAGCATCGCAAAGATTTAAGTGAAGTATGGCATGACGGGACCCATGGACGGCCAGTCGTGACCACTACGGTCCGTCACGAGGCCGTCGACCGCAGCCGGTTTTGACAGATTTCGTAATTCGAATCCTTCTTTTATAGGTTTTATTTTTATTGCATAAAAGTTCGAAAACCTCATGTTGTTGGGGTTAGACTCTTTGTTGTTAAGACTCTTGTTAGTAAGACTCTTTGTAGGGAGCTTCTTGTTAGTAGACTCGTTAGTAAGACTCGTGTGAGGAAGACTCTTTGGTAGTAGAATAGTAGACTCTTTGATTGTTAGAGTTTGGGGAAAATCTTTAGTTCCTCTTGTTTGAAGTATTGAAGGATTAATTTCAGCAATTGCCTACACTTTTTTTGAATGATTGTTGGTGATTTTGTTGATTTAATGAAGTGGATGAATTTCTGGCTTTTATATTTCTCATCCAAAGTAAGGGAATTGTGATGAATTCTATTATTAATATATGAATATTGTGATTACTAAAACTATGGGTAAATAAATCCTCCATTACTGGGTGCTGTGGGAACCCAGGGTTCAATATGAGTAGGTACCCTAGTAAAATAAGAAGTCGCGCCAGAATAGTGTCTTGCATGTATTGATAATCTTAAATTAGAAGTCTTTTTAACGGACATGACAAACGTTAGAAATCGCCATATGCTATTTGCCGGACAAGGGGTAGTAATAGGAAAAAGGAATTATCAACCATAGATTAGATGTTATATACTATCTAATATGCTCGTATCAATTGATGAGGTAATACACTAGTGCAAATAGCGAACAAGCTTAATCTGAGGTTTAAAGGTAAGGGTTAGTATAGCAACACATCGAATCCGCGGACCAAGGTGTCGTGGAGTGAAATTTGCTAGATCGTCGGACCAAGGCATTGTAGTCAATGACCATAACGCTTATCATCCTTTGCATGCAAGATACTAGGACAGAATTGTTATAGTTAGACTTATCAAGTTTCGGATACCTGTGGGGAACACTTAAACCCTACGTACTTTTATTATGATTTAAACTCCACATTTGAGCTATGTTAGTGGTTTACTATAATTGAGTTAATTATTTTCATTAAGTAGAATTAAAACCCCCCTTTGTGTGTCTTTGTTTTACGGAAATAATTGACTAAATAATGTAATATAGATTTAAAGTTGAGTCTGGAACGATTTTACTTGGTGGGACGAATCCACAGATCATTGGATTGGGTTCTTTACTTGATACGGGACCGTTTTACTTCTTATTGAGAAGTAAGTTTGTAGCGTCATATATAGCATGTCAATGAGTTCATTTACCTGGCTTGCTTGTAAGCTGTCAAGTATTGCCCTAATGCATATGCAATATCAGTCTTAGTGCAATCAGTAAAATATCTCAAAACTTTCGATTATACTAGTATATTCCTTTTGATTTGTTAAATCATTTTCACTTTCAACAAGAATAAGTGAAACACTTGAATCAATAGGAGTAGCAACAGCTGGAATCATGAAAATTTATTTTTCAAAATTTTCTCGACCATAATGGATAGTAAAGAAATCATCACATGTTCCTTGTTATTTTATTCCAAGAATAAATTTGTAGCTCACCATATCTTTCATATCAAAATGGGCTTCTAAGATATGATAGCTTCATCAATAACAACTCATCTTAGAGCCAACAGATCAAAAATCATCAACATATAGGAAAAATTAATCAAGTGAATTACTAAGACTTATGATATATGACTTATCACAACTAGTGTTTTAAAACCCATTTTCATCATGCAAGGAATCATTTTTCATGTCACTTGTTTGGTCTGTCTGTTTAATCCATAGAAGGAGGTAGTACAAGTTACAACTTTATTTTATTGGTTGCTTCCAATGATAACACCGGAGTTGAATCCATATAAATTTCTTCATTTAGTCTCCAATTAGAAAAGCAGTTTTTACATCCATTAGTATGAATTTGCAATCAAAAAATACGCCATAGCAATTAAATCTTATCATGTAATTCTTATTATCGGAGAAAAAAAAGTATCAAAAAATTTAGTCTTCTAGCCTTGTTTAAAACATTTTCAAACTAGGGCTAACCTTATATTTATCAATAGATCCATTTGGTATCAACTTTTTTCGTAAGACCCATTTACAATCAATAGTTTTACAACCCGATGGTAAATAAACTAGTTTCCAAGTTTTATTATAATTTAGTGATTACATTTCATCACTGACAACCTCTTTCCAAAAAATAGAATCATGTGAAGATAATATTTCTCTCAAAGTTAGAGGGTCATCTTCAACATTAAACACATAGAAATCTAGACCAAAATCTTTTTCTATTCTAGATCTTTTACTTCTTAACTCAAAATCATCAACCTCTTTATTTTTCAAAGTAAAGGTAGAAGAAATAGGTAGTGACAAAATATTTTGTCCATTTCTTTGACCCCACTATTTTTAGAATCAAAAGGAAATATATTCTCAAGAAAAATAACATCACCCGATTCTATTATAATATTATCTTCAAGATTAAAAAATCTATAGGTTTTACTATTTGAAGCATAACCAAAAAAAGCACAAGTAGTAACTTTCTTACCCAACTTTGTAATCTTGAGATCAATTAGCCTCACAAAGGCTAGACAACCTCAAACTCTTAGATATCTCAAAATTGCTTGTAATCTTTCCACAATTCAAAAGGTGTCAACTTATATTTTTTATGAGGCACACGATTCAACACATAACAAGCATATAAAATAACTTCACCCCAAAAATTTAAAGGTGCATGTGACTCAATAAACGTGCCATTAGTCAATTCAATCAAAGTTTTTTTTTTCTTTTCACTACTCTATTAGATGAAGGAGAGTAAGGAGGAGGAGTTTCATGAATTATTCACAATGATCTTACAAAAGAATTAAACCATTTGACTCATATTCATTGCCTCTACCACTTCTATTTTTTTTTCTATCATACTGATTTTCAACCTCATGGAGATAAGTTTTAAAATTCTCAAAAGCATCACTTTTATTTTCATCAAGTAAACATATGTAAATTTAGAAAAATCATCAATGCAAGTAATAAAATATCTATTACCTCTACGAGTTACAATTTTACCAAGTTCATAAATATCAATATGAACTAATTCTAACAAATCAATTTTTGTTTCAACTTGAAAATGAGGTCTTTAGTGATTTTGGCTTTACTACAAGCCTCACATTTTTTAAAATTCTTTTTAATCATTGGGATTAATCATAAACTACTCATGATTCCAACATAACAATCATTAATATGACACAAAAAAAAAGCATGTCAAACGTTGGTAGAAGAAAATATATAAACAGAAGTATAGTAGAAACTTTATTCATTTCAACATTCGATTTGAACATCCCATCACATGCATATCCCTTCTCCACAAAAATACCCATCTTCACAATTACATATTGATCAGATTCAATAATTTGTTTAAAGCCTGCTTTATTAAGAAGAGAACTAGACATCAATTTTTTTCTCATGGAAGAAGTATAAAGTACATGAGCATCACCAAGTATGATGGTTTTGGACTCCTCAAAATGAGTATATTCTTGAAACAGTCTTTGTCATAACAGACATGACAGCTTGCACCAGAATTAACCCTCCATCCATCAACATTCTCAATCATGTTTATGTCGGTAATCACCGCCATAAAAGTTTCTTCAGTAACGTTTGCCTGAGATTAGGACCACATTTTTGGAATTTGCAAAATCAAGCAATATGCTCACTCTTGCAACAAACAAAGCATGGTCCCTTTTCTTGAACTTGGTGATTTTGTGTTTGATTATTTTCACCATTATTTTTCTTGGGAGGTCTACCATTATTTTTCTTGAACTTTTTTCTTCTTAGGCTTCAGAGAAGTATTTTTGTGAGTTTCAAGAGTAGCATATTCAAAGTAATTAAATTTACCTTAGATGTGATGTTGTTCTCTTCTGTCTGTAAAAATGCATCTTGGCCCCTTGCTTCTTGTTCCATGCGGATTTTCATTATCAAGGTTTCAAGAGAGATTTCCTTTTGTTTGTGGCACATAGTTTTTTGAAATTCCTTCCAAGAAGGTGGAAGTTTATCCACTATGCCACATACAATAAGGTTATCTCCAACTTTAACCTCTTCGGACCTAAACTCTCCCACAATCATTGTGAAGTGTTGAACTTGATCTACCACTGATTTGTTGTCCACCCTTTGGAAACGAAAAAAATCTACTAGCTGCATTTTTTCGCTCCAGACTCATCGGTATCATACTTACTCTACATGCTTTCAAGATTTTCTTTGCACTAGAGAAAGTTCTATCTAACAATCATAAGAATTATCAAATAGACAATTAAGAAGGTAATACCGACACTTATAGGAATCACCATCGTATTTTTCCACTTTCTCTAGATGAGAAATAGTTTCCTAATCATTCATAGAGGTGATGTCTTCTTTATTAGGATTATCCTCAGTTAACACATAAGAAACATTATATTGAGAAGATTTAAGTAGAAAAGTACTTTACCCTTCCATCTCTTGAAATAATTATCATTGAACTGAAATGACTTGTTAAGGTCTCCCATCATGACATCTGCGGTTTTTTCAATTGTAGCCAAGATGAATATCCTTAAAATTGTTAATGAAAAACTTACAAGATAACAAAAATACAAGATTACAACTGAAAATGAAATGAAGAAATAAATTTCTTCAGGCTGAGGCGCGAATATCTCGATCTTTTTAAGGAGATTCAAGCCCACTGCAACAAATGTTTTCACCGGTCCAACAGTAGTCCTCTTTCACTTGTCCCCTCCAGGATACAACAACCTTCACAAAATATAACTCAACAACTCTGGATAAGGGTTGAGTCCAAAACTCCACAATAAAGAACACCTCTCTTCAACTAATAAGAACTCTCTTTTGACTAACTCTTTCACTCTATATTTCTCTTGTGTGTTGTCTATTTTTTAAACCAAATGAAAACCATCACTATTTATACTACAAGGAGTCTTAACAATGAATTGGAAGATAAGTGTAGTAAATAGTGAAGATAATGGCCTTAGGAGTTACATATGTTACATAGTTACAATAGAAGTTACATAGGTTACAGAGAATAATGAAGGAATAATTTAGAGAGGTAATGATGAGGGCAACAAATGCACCTCAACGTGCATATTAACATGCTGCCTAATTCCAAAGTTCACTACAATGTTTCTGCTACAATTATGAGTTAAGACACTAAAATAATGTTAAGTTAGGCAGAGTACTAATGACATATATAGCAAATTATAATAATATTAAAAGAATAATAATATTAAAATGCTACAAAAGAAAGCACCGGTTTCATGCGAGAACTTTGTCTTCCAAAATCAGTTGGGGGTCAAAATCTAATCAACTTAGAAGTTTGGAATATTGTTGCCATCCTGAAGTTGTTATGGCAATGCATGAGAAAAAGAATTGTCTTTGGATCAAATTGGTACATACATACCATTAAAAAGAGGTGGAACACTGCCCTATTTCAACAAGTGACACATGAGTGATACGGAAGATCTTGGAGACCAAGAAGACACTCAAGCCTATATTAAATCCTAGTGATTTAGGATCAAAGTTTAAGGGAGAGGTGAAGGCTAATAAATTATCCAACCATCAAATGTACATCAAACTAACACCACAACATCCTAATGTAAGTTGGAAGAGCATTGTTCTGCAGCCAGCAGTCCATCCTAGACATCGATTTATACTTTGGTTAGTAGCATGGAGGAGACTAGCTACAATAGAAAGATTACTGAAGTTCGGCATAATTGTGCCCCTAGAATGCAGCTATCATGAAGATGCCATAGAAACCTTTGATTATCTCTATTTCGAGTGTCCTATAACCAAAGACTTATGGTCTAGATTACTAAAATGGATGGGCATAAATAGGCAAATAGGAAGTTGGCAGCAGGAGCTTACATGGGCAAATGGATGGGCAACAAAGCGTAATGAATATGGAGCTATCATCAGTTGTGTTTTTGTAATGGTGGTCTACGTAATATGGAGATAAAGAATTACTACCAGTTTTCAGGACACACCATACCAATGCGACAGAGTGTGCAAAGAAATTGACTTATGCATTCATATCAAAGGAAAATACTTGAAGAAGTGGCATTGAAGAAGATAGATCATATTTCATGAGTTTTTTGTTTTTAGATTCTTTCCGTGTTATTGTTTTAAGTGAATAATTAGTTATAATAATATTCTTTAATTCAGGCTAGGAAGTTTTTTTTGTGGTGAGAATTTTGAGAAATAGATGTAAATATCTACTTGGTTTTGGAATTACACTTTTTAGTATCAATACAAGTTGATTGTTTGACCAAAAAAAAAAGTTGTCAGAGTGACCTATGTCCATAGGATTTCATATGACCCGTATAGGTCAACTGTAGAATTAACTTCAGAAACCTAATAATTAATCTAACTTTCCACAAGACCATCCCACAATTTATTGTTTGCTCTACGGTTCGTAGACCCATCTCGTAGAGCCAAATTCAAGTACAAAATTTTATTGGATCTCATCTAGTTCAATCCTTACAACTCATGGGTCTTTCTACGATACGTCAATTCCTTTTGTAGTCCTGAGGGATTAAATCAAATCTCTGAATCAACTTTATATGCAATACGTACGACCCTATGTGAGCAGTTTCTAATTTCTGAGGTGTTACAAATTTGTATTAGAGGATTCTTATGACTTTAATTTATCTTCAAAACGCTTCCTACACTTGGAGCCTTTTGACATACTATTAGAAGACCAAAAATACTTATTTTGAGGAAAAAAAAATCTCTTTGAAAAATTAAGACGTTGGCAAATCAATAAATTTTCTTTTCAAAAGAAGCTGAAGTAGTTTTACTGCCGTTGAGAAAAATAAAATTGTTTTGCTTCTTAAGAAAAGTGGATATTTTTTTCAAGATCAAAATCTCTTCGATATATATATTTACTAATATATCCCTTATTAATTAATTAATTATCTTGCATGCTTCATAAGTTTGATTAAGTTTCATTAAAGAATTTCATCTTCTACTTATATATAGTGTATTATTTTGCATGATTAGAAGAAAAAAAAGGTAACAATAAATTCTTATTGGACTAGAAAAAAAGGTAACAACAATATTCTTTTTTCAGGATTATATCAATATTAAGTTTACTTTTAATTTTATGTAAAATGCTGATTAAAATTTGATGTTTTACATTTTAATTCAATAAAAATAAAAATTTAATTATATTTTTTATAATAGTATTTAATATAACTTATCTCTATTAAATAAATTCAATATTAAAAATATATTGATACTTATCCTTTTTGTAATTTAACTCTTAAAAGTATTTTTTACAAAAAAGATTACATAAATACAATCTTGTTTATCAAAAAGATTATTCAAGCGAATTAGCAAAACATAAAGTGATTTTATTAAAAACTCCATTCTGCAAACCTATTTTTGTACTTCTAAAAATAAGAAAACTTTACCAGAACCATCAAACAACTTTATCGTAATAATAATTACAATCCTTGTTTGCATTTTTTACCCCTCATTTGCTTAAGTTTATTATTACTGACAATGGTTGGTATTCCCTTTCATTTTACTCCTACGTGTAATTGATAGCTAATATATGCAATAACTTCATCAAGTCTCTGTAAAACTCTTACACCAATATCAGTGATCACTTTACTTTCAATCCTAGATTACACAAATAAATCACAAAAAATATATAACTTAGTACATGAATCCAATCCATTTTTCACTTTTTTCAAAAACAGTATTTGACCATGAAAATTTCAAATACACCTCAAGTTGTATTTGAAATTCGAAAAAAACCCAAAAGCCTTGTTTTTACTTAAATTTTAATTTTCATAAAATAAATTCCTTTATATTATATGCCATTTTAAATAATATTATATTTATAAAATTTAAAAATACAATTCTAAATACTGACAGTAAAAACTGTAGCCAAACACAATTTCAATTTTAAAATTTCAAATATGTTTCTTTACAAAATTCATTACCAAAATGCTAAAGAAAAAAAGGAATAGAAAAAAAGAGGAGCTACAAATGTAAAGTAAAGTTGGGCCTAATTAGTCCATTGGAATAGGTCAACTTAATCGAAGTTCAACCCAAGCCCAAATAATTGAACCCAAATTCACTCATCATCTCACTCAAATCCCTATCACTACAAAAAACAATTGGAGAGAAAGAAGAAGAATTATCTTGACAGAAAAAATGGGGAGGAAGAATGGAGTACAGTTCGATGAAGGAGCACCCGATGATTTCGACCCGAATAACCCGTACAAGGATCCGGTAGCTTTCTTAGAGATGCGGGAGCATTTGGTGAGGGAGAAGTGGATCGACATTGAAAAAGCCAAGATCCTCCGTGAAAAGCTCCGTTGGTGCTATCGTATCGAAGGTGTTAACCATCTTCAGAAGTGCCGCCACCTTGTTCAGCAGTATCTTGATGCAACCCGTGGTATTGGGTGGGGCAAGGACCTTCGTCCTCCCTTTATGCATGGTCTCGCCCTTTGCTCATTTATTACTTCTTTGAGATTCAAAGGTTTTTTTTTTTGGTTTCTGAATCTTATGTATTCTTTTGATTGCAGGGCCTAAGGTGGTTGAAGCTGTTGAGTCCGAATGATTCTGCTATCTTAGGTATTTCTGATCTTGTTCTTTTATTAGATTGGAATCATCATCAATTTCAGCTTATATGAGTCTATTTGAAACAATTTCATTAATTATAGTCTAACCTAGAAATAGGAACTTCAATGGAGGAATCTGGGGCTCTCCAGAGAGTTTGGTCAAAATCTAGAACCATGAAATGTGAGGTGGGAGTCCACTTAATAATATGGCCAATCTATAACTAATCAGACTAGAAGATTCGAAAATATGATTTGCGCTATCTTCAAATCCATGGCCAGTATGAATCTGTAAACTGGAAATATCTTAACTGACTTAAAACACGTGACATGCTATTATTGATACTTTTGGGTTATGTATCATAATAGTTATAATTCACTATGCATACCTCATGAGTCATGGGTGACTCTATTTTACAATCTGTTGTGAACATTGAAGCACAATAGATTAAGGATTACATTTACTATAGTCTGGCACTACCCGCATTGTAGATGCTAACACAACAGTCTGATCCTAACTTGATGATTGAGGTATCTTTTTCCTGTTTGTCCATTCCGAGAGTCTGAAGCCATCTCGATCAGCTAAGAGGGATGCTAGCACGTAATGAATCTAAAGCTACACAAGAACAAGCCATATCTGCTTCTTCTTGTGATATGATCAACTCTTCTACGGTAGCATATCTCATCTGAGATCTTGCAACCTTCTTCCCAAAAACTCTTCTAGGCTTAGGCATGCAGCTTAATATATAGCATGTGATGTACTTCATAATCTTGTATAAGAATCATACATCAACTGTATTTTACTCAAAGCTAGTCAGTCTTGCTTCAATTTTAAACAGGCTCATCAAAGTACATGTGCACTGTCATAAACACTATAAACTATTAGCATAACTCATGATAGCTGCTCAAGATAAAGTACGCATTTACATAATCATATCCACATCTTGCATGTAGTTGTCCCCATGCATGCTTATATGTGAAGAGCATACACATACCACAACTCTGGAAATATAGAACAATAATTCATTCTAAAACATGCATAACTCAATTTTATATCATGCATTTTGATATAAAATCAGTTACGAGACAGATTATAGCTTAAATTCAATCCCCGTTGGGCTTGACTCTGATTGACTCAACTAGGGGAAATCATCTTTAATGAATGATCTAGGAACCAAAGAATCGAAACTTCAATCAGAGTTGACTCGACTCCAATTGACTCAACAAGGGAAAATATTTATTGATCTATGATCAAACAAACTGTCAAATTGGTCACCTGTTATAATCCATGCTTTAGCATTTCAATCTGTATCTCAAGAGTCCTGTATTTACAGTTATGCCAGCTCTAACATTCTTTCAATGGCGAGTAGATGAAATCTACCTCAAAACTCTAAGAATAGCAGTTAACTTACCATAGGGCACATGAAGTCCTTAATTCTTGCCTTTGGGCTTAGGAAATCACCATTAAGTAATGGGTTTCTTAAATCTTCCATTTATAGTGATTGTTCCTTGCCAGTGACACACTACAATGGCTTAAAATGAATCAGTACATAGCTTTCCACGATATAAAGTATTTAAAAAGATATCAAAATTCCCTTAAAGATTCCATGAATCTGGTGCATCTACCAGTATGCTGTAGATCCTTTTGACGTTTTCATAGGTTAACTGAGAAAAGATAAACTTAACAGAGTAAAACTTTTGCAAATGCACTAGATTTCTCTTGCTCTCCTTAATCTTTTGGCTCCATCACACATTTGTTTTTTCAACTCTTTTGTCATAACTTAAACTCAATATAACAAGTTTAATCCATGCATAAAATCCAAGTCACAACATGTTAAGGAGTCGGGGTATTTTTGGTGATTCTGTTTTTTTCTGTGTTTTTTTTTTATATACAGCTATTGGAACTCAAAGTTGTTCAAATTTTCATCCGGATTTTTGCAAATGAATCTAAAGAAACTAGCTGGAATACAAGTTTGACCTTGGTCACTTTGATTGTTTACTTATCTGTCCCATGATAGCCCACCTACAATAATTCCCTTGAAATAAAACAAAAATGAGGGGTAAGCAACAACCACAAAAAAGCACAAGAAATACATTTGACAATGTAGGTTAAAATTCCAAAATGCTGTTGAATAGAGGTGAAACTTTCGAGATGAACTCTTTCCCTCCTGAATCTTCCTCTTCTTTTATGTAGGAAAGTTATATTAGTGTACAACTCCACTGTCAGTTGAAATCCTTTTTACCTTCTTGACACCTTTCACACCCCTGGCCAGAAAGCATCAAGTTTGGCCTGACGAATTGGAACAGTTGTTTAACTGGCTACACTTCTGATAATTGAGTGATTTTTCACAAAAGCTTTGGGTATTCTCTAGAATATTGCTGTCATCTCCACAGACTGACTTATACAGATGGTTAGGAGCAAAAGTAGAAGGGAGGTAGCACTTCTAAATTTTGATAACAGTTTTTTTCTTTTAATTCACCATATTTTCAGGTTAGTTTGGTCCTTGTATTGTAGTGCATAAAACATTGAACCTTCCGCTTAAGGTGAATTTCATCCATTTAGTGAAGACAAGCAGCCAAATTACATGAGAAGTTCCACATTTGGCTTCCACCTCCATCCTCTTCCTTTGATATGGTCTATGCCATCATATCCCTCTTATACACTCTGATCTTTCCTAAAACACCTAAGAGCAACTGCCTTTCTGGATAGTTCACAGAGAGTTGAGCAGGGATTCATAGAGAAGCGAAGTGACGTATTTGAATGAGATGTAGGTGTTTGAGGATATATGCATGAAAGAGGGACAAAGGACCTTAAAAGATTGAGCTTTCAAGTATCCCATCGAAATTTGTTGATTATACTAGATGAAGGACTAAAATAGCTCCTCTTACAAATTGCAGATCTGATATAGTACATGTAATAACACAGGAATTGAGATTCTGTCAAAGAGGACTTGAGGTGTCACTAAACTTAGAAATATGAATAAAGCCATAAAAGAATTACAATATCTTTCTGATTCCATCAATAGGTTCCTTAAGACTTCATATCACCATTCTGAGTCATTTTAAGAAATAATGTTATACAAGTGCCATTGTGATGACTTCTTTTTGCAACGACAATGCAATAGTAATGGCAAAGCATGATTCACTAGTCTTGTTATGTACTGCTATTAGGGAGAAAAAGGATGAGCTTTTATTAAATAAAAAAAAAGTAGCAGGGATGAAAGAGGCTTGCTGGAGAGGAATTAACATTAGAACATACATGGATATTTCATTTGTATAATTACGGAATAAAAAATTAGGGGAAATAATGTAGTATGTTATGTTTCATGTCCACATGAATTTTAAACCTTACTGAAAGTCTGAAACTAGATTTAGAGTGTGTTTGGTATGAACCAATTTTCTCATGTTTGGTTGGGACAAAAGTCTTGGAAAATATTTTCCATCCCCTATCCCACCCTCCCACCAATGGCCAGCCCCCCACCCCTTCCAGAAAAATGTGAGTTTGTTTTTTTAAATATTTTTATGTTACAAACTCCTCCCTCCCCCCGCCAGCCCCCCTACCCACCCCATACCAGACCCCATACTTAGTTATTTTTTTTCGCCCTACCCACCCCCATACCAGCCCCCCCCCCCCCCCCACCACCCCCCCCAACAAACCCCAAAACCACCTCCCCCCCCCAACAACAAAAAAGAAATACACCCTAGATCGGTCTGAAAAAAAGTATTTGTTCAACTTTGGAAAAAAATGTTTGTGTGTGCACCTAAAACCGGCCCCCCACCCCAACCCGCCACCACCCCAAAAAGGGTTGAGAAAAAAGGATGTTGGGCAAGGTCATTAATGGATTTTCTTACGCTAGTAAAAATAAAGGTGTTCTCAAAAAACATGTGTCATTCATAAATACAAAACCAATCTCATTGTTAGAAAATATTTTTCTACTCACCCCAACAAACATGAGGACAAGAAGTACAAGTAATCACTTGTTTTCCAGGAAAACATTTTCCTTCATACCAAATACACCCTTAAAGGAGAAAGTAAATGACAACAACATGACCATAGGCTTGCATCATTAAGAAACCTGTAGGCTTTATGAAGGGTTGATCGAGAGTTCACCAAATTTGACCATGGGTTTTACCAACATTGATTATCAGTTGATCGCCATTAGAGTTTCTAGGATGATTCAAGCATGTTTCCACACACCCTGCCAGCTTCATGACTCATTTGGTCATGTTAGGAATTTTATTATTTTCAAGTAATTGGACTTGGGCTGGAACCCATCATTTAGCTAGTTTTACGGTGAGGTGATGTAGGATTTGCGGAGTTTTTGATGAATCATTGATGAAGAACTCTCTTTCGAGAGAATGCCTTTTCGGGAATATCTTTATCCTCTTCAGTTGAACCTTTTTTGGATTTATCTAGCAAGTGTTCATGTATGAGTTCAATTTTTCTTCTTCTTTGGATTGATTTCGTGTAACTGGATTACTAATTAGTAGGTTTAAGTATATATTACTTGGCTTGACTAATTAGCGAATTGCTTCTTTTATTATATTTTGTCCAATATTTCTTATTCTATATCTATCTTCTCATCTTTTTCTAGTTTTTAATTTCCTTGTGTCAATGTCGTTTGGTAAATATCTTTCTTTCATACTGTATAAGCTGGTGAGGTAGAGTAAATAGTCTTGTGGAACAAAATCAAGAAGTTGGGCTTCTTCTTTCCTTGTTTTATCGAATCAAACATGTTCTCGGATAGAATGGTTTCTCAACAATCTGCTAGTTAATGAGTAAAAGTCAGTTGGCAAGTTGATGTGGGCTCTATAAAAAAGAATAAGTCTATTTGTTTGTCCAGTGAAACTATATTTCAAAATTAATCTATGCAAGTTGAATAGTGATAACAAATTGCTTTGAGCTCTCAAACATGTATAGTTCGGGCAAAGAATTGCAACTAAAATTTCATATTGTAGGTCTGTTTTTATGTTGTATATTTGAGTGATCCATGTTTTGGTACACAATTCTTATGCAAGTTCTTGACTTTGCAATATACCCTGGGTTTTGTCGTACATATATAATTGTGTTCCCCTAAAGTGCGTCATTTCTCCTTTTTGCAGATTTGTATTTCCAGCTGAAAGTATAAACTTCAGAGGTTGTTGGGCTTAACAACTAGTGAATTTCAATGTATCGCTGCTTCTGTTATTCACTGCTTAAGACCTGATTTTTAGTTTCCTGTCGTGTGAAAAACGAAATCGGTTTGCAATGGCTTTAACTTCAGCCTTGTACTTTTTTTTTTCGAGGGAAACTGTATTTCATAGTGGAAATAAAGAAAAAACTCATTGTCTTCCTTATTGGTGTCCTAGTCTTTGTTTTATGCTTTCTCTATCTTGCGTGTAGTGTTGGTCATTAGTCAAGATTAGAGGCTGGTATTTTTGTATTCTGTGTTGTAATATTGGAAGCTCTTGAGAAAATTAGCACACTTTTTCTGTGTTAATTTTGATCTAACTTGTTTTTTATCGACTGATATTCGCTCGATCAGTTTTCCACTCCTTGGCAGAACTTTCAGAAAAGTTTGCCACTCAGGTACAATACTAATTTATGGAACGATAGATATGTTTAGGTGTAAGAGCAGCAGCCCAATTGTCCAGGTTATACGCTTAGTGCATCATTACAGAAGTTTTAAGTTTGTCTATCTAGATTTGTTTGGATCAATTATAAGAATATGGGTGTACATGACTGGATTGGTTCAGGTTTTCAAATGAGTTTAAATTCTACCCACTGTCAGTGTATACAAAGGTCAAAAATATCCTCTAACTTTGATTTATTGTTTAAATTTATCCTCGCCGTTGAAATGAAGTTCATTTTATCCTCCGTTACTAATTTCATTAAATTTATCCCTCATTAGATGGATTGATTCAAAATGACCTGTTTTTTTTTTTAAAAAAAATCTTATTCTTTATTTTAATCCAATAAGCCGTTTTTTAAAGTAACCCTGCAGACAATAAAATTCGTGTTGAGAAAACAATAATCAAGAACGAAAGATTATAGCAACAATCGATTTATTATTTCAAGTGCGAGTGTTACAATCTCTATGATTCCTCTGAATTCGTCTTTTCAAATATAATTCAAGGGTTTTAAAGCTTGATCTTGAACTTGGATTTATCTTTATCTTGATCTTGATTTCTATCTTGCTCTTGGACTTGAACTTGACTTGGACTTGATCTGTCTTAGAATTGCTTTGTTCTTTGATCTTGACTTTCTAGTTGAATTCAAGGGCTTGGAGCTTGGTTATGATCGTGGTAATCTTGATCTGATCGTTCTTAATTTGAGCTTTGACTTCTTCAAATGTTGAACGTGACACCTTGAATCTTTTAATTCTTAAAACTTGTAGAGAAATGATGGGCTTTTGAATCCACGAGTTTTCGTCTAAAGTCTTTTGTTTTAGCAATTCTTGGTCCTATTTTCGGAATTATGAGTTCATATTGATAATTTAGAATAGAGAGTTGCGAATGGGAACAAGACTCCCTTCGGCCAATCAGATTTTAAGGTGGGGAAATATCATAAGGATTTTTATGTAGCGGGCTTTAATTAATTTATATCTATTTAAATTAAAATAATTAAATCAATATATAATCCATTAATAATTTATTTGGACTAATATATTCATTAATTAAAAAATGCAAAATCTTTATAAAAATTTATCTTAATAAATTTAAGTGACTACAACACCAAACCCGTCTCCCAAAAATACCCCTTAACCCATTTACCCATTCTCCCAAATTTTCTTCATTCTCTCCCTCAGAAGCATAGACTAAAAACTCACAAATCGTCTAGAGGAAGATTGGCTAAGACATCAATAGTTCCTGTAAATTGGTTGTTCTGTAAATACCTTCATACTTCAACATGTAAACTTCACCACTAAAAGACTCAACCAATTGTCTACAAAAATGAAGTAGAAAATTTTATTATCTCACATTTTGTTCATACTAGTCAGTGCCTTGAAGCTTTGAGGAAGATCACCCTTCTGAAGCGTACATATTAATCAATCAAAAACTATGAGACAAAGAATGATTAACTAGTCATTTAGAGATTTCTAAGACTTGATTAAAGAATATCTCGAAATGTATACAACTTAGTTAACTTAACTGGGACAGCCACATAAGTTTACAAATTACAACAAGGATCAGATACTGTTTTTCATGATATTGACTTTCTTTTCCCAAAACAACAACTCAGATGGGAGAAGGAAAGGTAATACTAATGAAGTAAGAATGACATGTTTTACCAATAACACCTCACATGTGAGTTATGACCACAACATTTATTATTATTAAAACACTCAAGAAATGGCATGAGTGGAAGATAGGGGCTTACAATGTATCAAGAGAAGACAGAGAGTCGAATGCGACAGTCACTTGTTCTTGAATTTGATTATGACTGACATTTCTATAGCCACATAAAAATATTAAAGTCATTGAAAAGCTTAACCTTAAACCAAAAGCTTATTGCTGGAAAGCAAATTGCAGTCAAATTCAAAAAATTTACATAAAAGTATCGGAGAAAAGTCATCTGCGAAATGGAATATGGAAGGGTACAATTAAAACCATTAGCAACAAGGTTTCTGCATTGCAAGGGAAGGTTTAAGAAAGATAGGTGGAAAATCGCATTGAGGGAGAGAATGAAGGAAATTTGGGAGAATGGGTAAATGGGTTAAGGTTATTTGGGAGAATGGGGTCAGGTTATTTTAAATAGGACGAATTGTTGAGTTAAAATAAGGAATAAGTTTTTTTTTTAAAAAAAAAAATCGGATCAATTTGTGTCAATCCATCTAATGAGGGCTAAATTTGGTGAAATTAGTAACGGAATGGGTAAAATTAACTTCATTTTAACGGCGATGATAATTTTAACAATAAATCAAAGTTAGAGGGTATTTTTGACCCTTTTCCCTACCTTTTTTACACTGACACATACTTTTAAGGCAAGTCCTTTTTTTATGAGTTTAAATTTTATGCTCTGTCAGTGTATACTTTTTTTACACTAACACATACTTTTAAGACAAGTTTCTTTTTTTATTAATATTTTTCTTTTATAAAATAAAAGTATCAAATATAGTAATATAAGGTAATTAGGATTCTACTTTATTTTACCCATTTGTTTAAGATTCTCTTTCTTTGCTAAATAAGATTATCAACTTTTTTAGAAGTAAATGAGCATAAAGCTTGATATACAGAGCTTCAAGACTCTTGGAGAGAAAAGTATCTAGAGTTTGGTTGTTAGTTTTCCTTTCCCTAGAAAATAATTTTAACTTCTAAAGTACAATTTTTGTTCAAAAGTTTATTTTTAAGTTTACTCCAGGCATAATTATCATTTTAACTCAAGTTTAGAGCTTTAAAATGATTTGTGTTTATTTATTCATATGACTTTTGCAATTGTGATCATCTGTTTCTATTTATCAAATAGATGACATTATGATTTTTCATCTACATTTGCTAACATAAATTTCCAAAAGTAAATTTTTTTCCACTTTAATAATTAATGTAAAAAAAAATTTACTTATGAAAATTTTATGATAGAAAATGTAGATGAAAAATCATAATATCATCTATTTGATAAAGAAAAACAGAGGATCACAATTGCAAAAATCATATGAGTAAATAAACACGCAAATCAATAATTTAATGCTCAAAACTTGAGTTGAAATGATAATTGTGTCGGGAGTAAACTTAAAAATAAACTTTTGAACAAAAATTATACTTTAAAAGTTAAAATTATTTTCTAGGGAAAGGAAAATTAACAACCAAACTCTAGATACTTGTCTCTCTATGAGTCTTGAAGCTCTGTATGTCAAGTTTAATACTCATTAAATTCTGTAAAAGTTGATAATTTAATTTAGTAAAGAAAGAGAATCTTAAACAAAAATGGGTGTAAAATTAAAAGTAGGGATCCTAATTAACCTTATATTACGGTTATGTGCAATTGATACTTTTATTTTATAAAAGAAAAATATTAATAATAAAAAGAAACTTGCCTTAAAAGTATGTATTAGTGTAAAAAAAATATACACCGACAGAGCATAAAAGATAAACTCGTTTCAAATATCAAATAAAGTTATTTGAGTCAAAATTTTAAATTTATAAATCAAATCAAACTTACAAAATCTGTGTTTTTGGGTAACTTAAGATGTTTTTCAAATATATTTTAAAATTTTTAAAATCAAACCAAACTAATAAACCTAGGATTATTTTTGGGTAAATTGAATTACAAACACATAATTTTTTTTCTGAACAGAGATAAACACATAATTAACTTGTCTTCCAAATACTTTTTAGTCCAATCAGAATACAATTATATAAGGTGTTTCTTTAAAAAATAACAAAAAATATGAGATAAGTGATAGACACTAAAATATTCAATAAAGAACAACAATGAAATCGTATGTATAAATCAAATTGATAGGTCATAATGAAAATGATTATAAATTTAAAGTACTAAATAATCCTAAAATAAGTTTATTAAGTACTAATTACATCATTAAGCATTAAAGAAAAATTAAAATTATGCTTTATATTTAAATGTCGGGACCAATGTAAAACTAAAGAACATATATTTAACATTATTGTCATTCTTAGTATTAAATTAATTTTTTTGTTAGCATCAATATTGATTTGATTTTTAATTGAGCTTTATTTGGGTCTAATATATATGTGTTAGGTAGTGGAGCCTGATTAATTTTAGGTTTTCCTATTATTCTCTATTTTAGGTTTTCCTATTTACTCTCTATTTTAGGTTTTCCTATGTATTCTCTGTACACCAAAAATACTCTGATTATAATATAAATATACCTCCACCGCCGTGGAAGTTTACTAACGGGTGTTACCAGAAACATTGGGTTTCTCCTTTCTCTCTCTAGATCTCTCACTCTTGCTCTGAAGTTCTTGTGTTCTCATTCATCTAGTGTGTGTGCGTGAATTCGATCCTAACAAGTGGTAGCAAAAGCTAAGGAGGATCACCAATCACTGACGATGGATAGTTCGAAGATTGGAATCGAGAAGTTTGATGGAATCCGATTTCAAGTTTCTGGAAGATGAAGATCGAAATGATTATCATGTACCAGAAATAATCTTCCACGAACAATTGACCGGGGGTGAAGCGGAATCACATGGACGGCGGAGAAGTGGAAACTCAAGGATGCCAGACTCTAGGTTGATCCAGTGGACTTTGTCAAAAAATGGCGTTCAACCTCATGAAGGGAGAAGGGGACTTACGTCCGGTATGTTAAGGCCTATCAACCATGTAGAAAAACCATCGTCTATGACAAGCGTATATTTGATGCGGTTAGATGTTCCATTTTACAGATGTCTGAGAATGGATCCATTCTGATCATATAAAAACGAGTTCGCGCGTTCAATATGATTGTGAGTCAACTCAATTCTGTGGGATATTAATTTCGAAGGATGAAATTAAGGCGGTTTGATTTTGAATTGTCATCTCTGCCCGAGTCTTGGGGATACTGTTGTTGCTGCGGATTAGCAGTTCCCGTTGGATCTGAGAAACTGAAGTTTGCTGAAATTTCCTGGATGTTGTTTTAGCAAAAGTATCGCAAACGAGAAGTGGGAAGATTCGTCCGGCAGTGCTCGCAGCATTAATCGAAGGGGGAGAAGTAAGGAAGAAAGGCCCAAAAATCAACATTGTCGATCAAAATAAAGAACGAGGGAAAATTCACTGGACAGAGTCAAACGTGACTTGTTGGAAACTGGGAGAAAAAGGACACTTTCGGACGAAACTGTAAAAGCCAAAGAAGAAACAGAACAGAATTTGGAAGGATTGACAATGATTCTAAAATTCAGCAGAGGACACATTGGGAGCTCTAATTCCTTGTGTGAACAGCCCGGTTGAATCATGGATTTGGATTCTGGTGCATCTTCCATTCGTCTCCAAGCAAGGAGTTGTTCCAAAATTTTAAATCTGGAAATTTTGGAAAAGTATATCTTGATGATAAGAAAGCCTTAGAGATTGAAGGAAAGGGGGATGTGTGCATAAAGCCACCTCGGGAAGCCAGTGGGAATTGGGAGGATGTCAGGATATATTCCTGGGTATCAAGAAAAATCTGATCTCTGTTGTCAGTTGGATAGCAACGGGAATGCAGGCAGAGTTTGGGGCAAAAGGTCGGGAAGATCGTGAATGAAAGGTGCTATGGTAGAGCTCGTGGCACCAATCTGGAACATTGCACACCACTGCAGGGTGTATAAAAAAATGGCCGCTGTTGTGAATGAAGGTGCTTCCGGTTCATGTCTGTGGGACAAAACAGACTTGGACAAATGAGTACTAAAGGACATGAAGATGCTGGTTGCAAAAGGCGCATTAGAGGTCTGAGTTTGTTGTAATGGGTCTTTGCGAGAGCTGTGTTATGGGCAAACAGAAAAAGGGTAAGCTTCACAAAGACTCCTCGAGAGCAAAAGAAAGTGCGGGTTTGGAAAATGGTCCATACAGATATTTGGGGACCATCTCCAGTATCATTCACTTGGAGGATCCAGATCTATGTTACCTTTCATTGATGGATTTCAGAAGAAGGTATGGGTTATTCTTGAAGCATAAAGTCAGAATGTGTTGAATATTTTCAGAAAGTGGCAAGCTGAAGTTGAGGGAATCAGGACCGATTTGAAAGTCAAATGCCGAAGGTCTGACAATGGAGGAGAGTTATTGAACAAATCAGATGTTCAAGCATTCTGTGCGCTGAGGGAAATCAGTGATAGAATAGTTTCTGGTAAGGCAAGGAAGGAATGAAATTGCTAAGCGGATGAACAGACATTGAATGAGCGTGCAAAGGAGGTCTGAGGAATACACTGGGGGCTTGCCCAAAACACTTTGGGCGGATTGCTGTGATAGGCCAGCTGCATACTGATCAACAGGGGAACCATCAGTTCATTTAGGGTTCCAAGATTTACAGAGGAGGTCTGGGACAGGAAAGAACTCACGTACTACACTGAGGACTTTTGTTTTGCTACTATTATGTTCATGTTGGATCTAGAAAAGAGAGCCCAAGCGTGATGCTAAGGTGTGAAGTGTTACTTACATAGGATATGGTTCTGGATTTGTTTGGTTACAGGTTTGGGATGGACAAGAACAGAAAGATTTGAGTGACATTGTGACGTGACATTAGATGAGTCTGTCCGTACAAGGACAGAGAGCAGAAGCAGAAGGTTCTAGAGATAGAGATTACAAGCAAGTGGGAGCAGTTGAGGTGGAGTTGGAAGAAGAGTAACCACCCCCAGAGATGTCGAAGCACGATACTCAACCAACTACTACTGAAGAATTGAAGTGGAAGTGGCGCAAGGTACACCGAGCAAGTGTTAAGGAGTCATCCCGAATCCTCAGGGCCACCGATAGGGGTATTCACCTTTCATGACACATCTAGTGCTGACTGATGAGGGGGAACCAGAGTCTTTGAGAGGGCCCTAACAGGTGGAGGATTAGATTCAAGTGGGGCAAGCCATAGATGATGAAGAGGGTCACTTGAGAAGAATGACACCATGGGTGGTGAATGAGTTTACCTGTAGGGAGAGAGCTTTGCTGAACAAGTGGGTGTTCAGACTCAAGACTGAACCATATGGCAAAAGAAAGGTTCAAGGATCGTTTAGTGGTTAAAGGATATTCACAAAGGAAAGGTATTGGATTATGCTGAATATTCTCTCCTGTATGTGAAGTTAACCTCTAATTTCGAAATTCTGTTGAGATTGTTTGCATCGGGAAATTGCATCTTAGAACAAATGGATGTAAAACAGTATTTTTTACATGGGATCTGACACAGAGATCTATATGGCAACCGGAAAGGATTTGTTTGGTTTCCAGGGCAAGGGAACACATGGGTGACAAGATCACTAGGGCTTGTTATGGACTAAAGCAAGCCAAGGCAGTTGGTACAAGAAGTTTGACTCCTTTCATGACCAAGAGTGGATTCTGAAAGCTGAAAAAGGATCCTTGTTTACTCAAGAAATACACTAATTAAGTCTTTCTACTTTGATGTGGATGTGATGATATGTTTGATGCACGATCTTAATATGAGGGGATAACAATCTGAAGCTGATAAGGTGTCTGCCAGCGTTGAGATGAAAGATTTGGGTCCAGCAAAGCAGATTTAGGGATGAAGATTCTCGGGATAGAGAGCGGCACTTTAAAAAATTTTTAAACTATCTCAGGGCAGTGTACATTGAGAAGTTGCTGAGCAGATTCAGGTAATGATGCTAAACCCAGACTACTCCATTGGCAAAATCACTTTAAATTGTCACAAAGGAGCAGCCACCCCAAGACTGCACTAGACCTGATATAGCACATGCAGTGGGAGTAGTTAGCAGGTACATGGAGAACCATGGGAAAGAGCATTGGGGAAAGTTTGTGAAGGGCTTTTGAGATATTGAGAGGTACATCCAGTACTTCACTGTGTTTTGTCAAAGGCAAAGGTGGACTCTACAGGGGTTTTTGTGGATTGCTGATTTGGGGGGACGCTTGACTCGAGCAAGAGTACATCCGGGTACAATTTAAACCACAGTGTGGAATAAACAGTGAGTTGACAGTCCAGGCTCAGAAGTGGTTTCTCTTTCATCTACTGAAGCTGAGTATGTGGCAATAGCGAAGCTGGTGAAAAGGAGATTGACCCGATGATATGGCTGCCCCGCAGATTATCTTGTGGAATTGGGCCCAAGAAGCAGGAGCTGGAGAAGATTCTTTACACAGATAGCCAGGAGTGCCTTTACAGTTGGGTGAAAATCCAAGTCTATCAGTCGAAGAAACAAAGCACATCAAAAGGCGGATACCTTTCCACTCGCAGGGCAGTGGAGGATGGTTGATATGTGCTGGAGAAGAAGATAGAAGGTGCAAAGAACCCGACCAGACATGTTGACAAAAATGTTGTTGTGTAGGGAAACTGAGGGTATGTAAACCTAAGGTTGGTCTTCTGTAGTTGTTGGCTACAGATGTTGTGGTGCGGTTAAAGATGTTGATGAGAAGAGATTTTTTTTTGAGCAATGTATTTTTTGATGACTGAGTCAGTCTCCAAGTGGGAGAATTGTTAGGTTAGTGGAGCTTGATTAATTTGAGGTTTTCCTTATTTATTCTCTATTTTAGGTTTTCCTAATTTTACTCTTTATTTAGGTTTTCCTATTTATTCTTTGTAACAAAAAAAATACTCTGATTATTAATATTAAATATACCTTCACCGCCGGGGGGAAGTTTACTTCACGGGGTTTTTACCACGAAACATTGGGTTGTGTCTTTCTCTCTCTAGATCTCTCATCTCTTGCTCTTGAAAGTTCTTGTGTTCTTCATTCATCTAGTGTGTGCGTGAATTCGATCCTAACAGTCAATAGTGGAGGTTGCATTTTCTTTTATAGCATCACCCATCAGCTTCCTAGAATCAGACCTAGTAAAAGGTCTCCTTTTATATTCCTCTTCAATATCCTTTTTCTTTACCTTTTTCAGAAGCAAGGACCATTCTATTTTAAAGTAACCATTGAAGAGGAATATCATCTTCATATGTGTCACTAGATTCAGAAGAAGGATACCACCTAAAAATATAGATTTTCATCAATCACTGGTTGAGAGTCTCCTAACGCTTCTTCCACAAAATGACCATCTCTTTCATGTAAGGCTTCTTCCCTCATCAATGTTAGACTCTCAATAACCAGATTCTTACTAGTATCCAAAATATTAGATTTAGAGGTTTTGCTTTTTGGAAGATATCTCTCAAACAAATGATCAAATAACATATCAGACTGGGGATCAGGTTGAGGAGAAGTACTGGTTATTTAGGTCAAGAGGGGACATGGTATTTGGAAAACTTTCTTGGACGATGTTGACCGGAGAGATGGTCGACATTTTAGAAGGAGATACGGCAGATAAGGAAGTGTAGAAGGACATACGGTCTATTTCATTTAGAGAATCGAGAATATTCTTTGTGGATGATGAAGATTGAGACATCTTTGTTTGGAGAGAAGAAGTGAGGCAATAAGAGATAAAGTACGAAGAATGGAGAGAGTTTTAGGGTTTTTAGAGAGAACTTAAGAAGAAGGAAATGTGGGAAGATGAGAGATGAAGCAAAAATGGTTGTAAAAAAGGAGTGAAACGGTGTGTCAGGTGAACTGCGCGGGAGGTAGGAGAGGCAGCTATGCGGAGTGGTACGGGAAGATATGATCAGGGAAAAGGGGTAAAGAAGTGGGAACCACGATGACTGACACGTGGCAATCTCAATGATTCAATTTTAATCACTTTAAAAGAAATGTAAGAATTGAACCTTGAGAGGACCAGGTCTGTTCCCGGGGAACCTTTCCACATCCGCCCGTCCGGTTTACTGCATTATTTGGACTAGATTCATGGATAGTTCTACCACCGTAATTTTCATGAATGTATACTACCTGAAATAGGGAAAAGATTTTGGATGCGGTAATGTCAAAACAAATCGAGTATTACAAGTAATGAGGATACCTGCCTTGCAAATCATAGCCACACGAGGATTGAATGCTTTTTGATGTGATTTAGTCCAATTTCAAATGCATATTCACCAACTTCAACCTCGTTGCTCTTCAAATTCTATACTTTCTAAGAGATGGGGGGGGAAGTTCCTCAAGAAGGGAAAAAAAGGGAGAGGTTAGGCGGAGAACAAATTGAAAGGGCAAGTGAGATGTAGAGGACACGGGGCAAAAGAGGGTGCGCAAGAAAAACGAGAGGGGCGAAACAGCAAGGAGGCGGGAGGGGAGCGCGGGGGGAAATTAGGGTAGATGGCTAATGAGAGCTTTCCATCTCTTGAGGGAAAATAAATTGGGGGGCGCGGGGTAGGATAAAAAATTCCTCCAAGGGTCCCCCGTTCAGGTCGGCAAGAGGTGTAGCCCCACGGAAACATACCAAAAAGTATTTCAGAGGTTGTGTTTTGATCCAGAGATGTTGAGTACAACAAGATACAACTGCTACATATTCGGCCTCAGCTGCTGGGAGGGCCACTGAGTATTGCTTCTTGATTTCTCTAGAAATGAGTGAGGATCAAAGAAAATGTGCGATACCGTAACTACTCCTATTGCCCACCTGATATCCTGCAAAATCAACATATGCAAATCCTACCAGTTCAAAAGAATCACCTGCTGGGTAGAATAGGACCAGGTTCTCTGTTTTCATTAGATACCTCAGTATCTACTTGGACGCCTTCAGCTGTGATTCCCTAGGACAATCTTGGAATCTAGCACACATTCCAACATTGAACATAATGTCAGGTCTGCTAGATATTGAGTACAACAAGAGCCAATAATGCTTATATACATGGTTTGATTCACTGGAGAATCATCTTCATGTACTCCCATTTTGGAGTTAGTTCCCTTGAGTGTGCCGATAGCTTAGAATCCACCATGTTAACCTTCTTCAATAGCTCCTTTGTATACTTTTCTTGAACGATTGAGATACAACCTGGGGTTTGTTTAATTTGCAGCCCCAAGAAGAAATTTAGCTCTCCCATCATGCTCATCTTGAATTCGTTTCCCATCAAAGTAGCAAATTCATCAGGCATATATTCATAGGTAGATCCAAAGATGATATCATCCACATATACTTGGATAATGAGAAATTCTTTTTCCCTTTTCATTAGAAACAAGGTATTGTTAATTTTGCCCCTTTTGAAACCACTCTTTAGCAAGAATTTAGACAGCCTCTCATACCAAGCTCTAGGAGCTTGTTTTAGTCCATACAGAGCCTTGTTGAGATTAAAAACATGATTTATTCCCTCAACATCCACAAACCCTGGTGGTTGTTTCACGTACACCCCCTCCTTTAAATCTCCATTCAAAAGACACTTTTGACATCCATTCGGTAGAGTTTGAATGCCATGAAGGCTACAAAGGATATGATAATTCTGATGGCTTCCATTCGAGAAACAAGAGAAAATGTCTCGTCATAGTCTATACCTTCTTCCTGATTACATCCTTGAACAACCAACCTAGAATTTTTTCTAGTGATAACACCACTTTCATCAAGATTATTTCTGAATACCCACCCAGTCCCTATGATAGTTCTGTAAACAAGTCATTGGACCAAGTTCCACATATTACTCCTCTCGAACTGATTTGAAAACCCACCCAGGTTTTTTTTTCAACTGCATTGATTAAACTAGTAAAAATCATTAAGCTCTTTCATATTCTTGCCTTCAATGGGTCGGATATAAAAGCTAAATATGCAACAAGGTTTCTTATTTTTTATCTGGTTCACATTTCATACAGTGGAGAGACGAGATTCTCAAGAGAATCATATAAATTGTGCTTCCACCCTGGTTTGGAGACTAAGGATTGGGATTGAACTGTTTGATCTTCTTCACCTTCTGAATCATCATCTACGGGAGGATGGGTTACCTCTTGATTTGAATTTTTTTTGTCTGGAACGAGGTTCATGATACAAACTGATTCTCTCCTTCGTCTTTTCCTAGTTTTATACTTGTTATCAGATCATCGGGCTCCGAAAATTAATCAGGGGCTTCAGTGTCTGTTACCTTTACTTTTTTGAGGCTTTTGAACTCCCTTTTTCCTTTTGAAACAGTTCATTTAGGTCATTTATATCATTTATTTGGCAGGTTCCTCAGGTAACATCTTCATCAAGTTTGATATGAACACTTTTCTTCAATCCGCAATTTGTCTTGGCTTTGTTGATTACTCTGTAGATTTTCTTAATTGATGAGCCTATCGCTACATAATAATGCCTCATCCACTTTCTTGGGATCACACATTTCCAAGATCTCATTTCCAATTTGTTCAGAACAAAATAATTTGCACCCAAAAGCCCTCTACCACCCATAAACTCAACTTAGGTTTCTGGTGTTGAGTAATTCAGAGGGGTTTTTGTTCATCAGTAGTGAACACCAGGAAGTTTTTGAGGTGAGATTTGAGTTCTGTCAATGAGCACTAGTTTTAGAACATATTTACCCTAAAGTTCTGTCTTCATTTCTACCACCCCACTTTTGTGGAGTGGTTTTTGATACCAGCCTAAAAAGTTATTATTGACACCTTTTATGAGCAATAAAAACACATCACAATCTTTGCCATTTTCAATATCAGTTCCATGGTTCGAGACCGACCACCAACTATCCAAGAAGTTTCAATTTTATTGGATCCCAAATTGAAAGAAAATATTCAACAACATTCGTGCGTCTCAGATTTTGTATATAGGAACATGTCCAGGTGAAACTTGAGTAAATCATCAAATCACATCATTCCAATGATGTACTTCTGTTAGTTTCTACTTTGAACTTTCAAGGGTCCAACAAAGAATCACGTGAAAAAACAATTTTCAAGAATCCTGATGAGCGAAATTCTTATTCGACTTGAATGAGAAACTTTTTTGTTTCCCTTTGACACATGCATCACAAACCTTGCTTTCACTGAACTTCAATTTTGGCAGACCATGGACTAGGTTCCTAGAAACCAGTTTGTTCAATAAATACGAGCTCACAAGACCCAACCTCTTATTCCGCAAGTTTGCATTTTCACTTTGAGCACTTACGCATTTTAGATCATCTCCTTGAGATGTTTCTAGGTCTTCCACATACATATTTTTGTGTCTTCAAGCTGTAAGAATCACCTTCTTGGTAGACAAGTTGGTCACATTGCAATTTTTTAAAGTGAACTTGACTTAATTTCCTTTGTACATATCCGAGGAACACTAGAAAGATTGTATTTTAATCCTCTCACATGGTAAACGTTTTTAATGGATTGTTTAATAGATTTACCAACCCTGCCAACACCCAAAATATATCCCTTTTTTCCATCACCAAAAGAGACACCTCCCCCTTGAAGTTCCTTGAGCGAGAGAAAGTTTTTTGTGTTTCCAGTAATGTGCTTTGTGAATCCACTGTTAGCACTGACTGCTACTTCCTTCACTCCCCTACAATAGATATCACTTGTTAGCACTGGGTTGGACCATTTTGAAATTGAGTTCTCCAGTAAGCACCTATACTGAGTCAATTAGTAGTGTGTTTGCCAACGAGTGTAAATTTTGATTATTTTTTGTATCAATGTCTTTGGTACATGACTAGGTATCCCTTTTCAGTATCCTTTTCTGCCTAGCATAGATCGAGAAGTTTTATCGTGACTCTTTCCAGGCCTCACAATCTTTTGTAAAATGTCTATTTGACACATACACATATTTATGTGGGGATTGTAGGGAGGAGTAATGGTCAAACTTCCTAGACCCTTTTGTTGTAATTGCTTTGACTAGTGATATTGAGGAGAAATTTGGAGGATTCGGTCCATTTAAGAGAAGTATTGAGTTTTTCCTTATGATGGACCAGGTTCCTCTGTAAAATGATTTAGGTTCTTCCAATGCTCACTGATCAACGTTGAGTCTTCACCAGTTTTTAAATTTGATTCCAGGTCATGCCCTGTAAGATAGGGTCAACTTATCCGTCATTCTTTTTCCTGGATTTTACAATCATTAAGTCCAGTTGGTTTTTGAGTTCTAGTTTTTCAGATTCAAGAACAACCAGTTGTTCCTCAATGACTGACATTCTCACGGTCATCACTATCTATTTTTAGTAAGACCGTCAGTATGTGCGTTCATAGAGTCTGTTTGAGTAGTTAAATCTATAACAGAGTCAATCAAGACATTTTCTAACTTTCTCAACCTTTTAACAGAGTACGTATTCAAGTTTTGCTAAAAGTCAAGAAGAGTTACCATATCTTCATCATCTTCCTCAACTAACTTAACCTTGATAGCAAACATTCCATTGAACACGTTGGCGTACTCTTGAATCACCAATATGGATGCATCTTCAGGATAATCTGAATCTCCTGACTCGCTTGAAGATTCTCCCCTACATAGTCAGCTGCAACTTTTCTAGCACTTTTGACAGGTACCAGGTCCCTTCGTTTGTCCTTTTCACCTATTGGCCTTTGATACTCCTTGTTTTCAGCTTTGAGCATTGAAAAATCCCTTATAAAGTGCCCAGCCTTTCCACATTTGTGACATGTGTCACCAGTAGTAGCAGCTCGAGGAGGACTCCCTCTTTTTATAAATCCTCTGATTTTTCCTTATGATCTAATTAAATATCTTGGTAAGATAGGTCATATCATCTTCTTCACTAGACTCTTCTCCAGGAGTAAACTTTAGTACTAGAGACTTGTCTTTCTTAGCCTCTTTCTTTGATAAATCTTGACTTTTATTCATTCCATGTGTCTTGAGATTTCAAATAAAAGCATCCATCGTCAGAACTTTCAGATCCTTGTCTTTAGTGATAGCATCTACCTTGCTTTCCCATGACTCAAGAAGAATTCGAAGAACGTTCCTAACTTGGTTGTTAGTACTGATTGGCTCTCCAACACTTCGTAGATCATTCGTTATGGAGGAAAGTTTAGTGTATATGTCGTGGATAATTTGCCTTGCTTCATTCTGAAATTTTCATTTTGAGAAGTGAGCATGTCCACCTTTGATTCCTTCAACTGATCAATGCCTTCATGAGCAGTTCTGAGACCGTCCCATATCTCTTTTGCTGATTCACAAGCAGAAATACAATTGTATTTTTCAGCACGTATACCGCAAACCAACAACTTCTTAGCCTTGTAGCCTTTCTCAATATTCTTTGTGTCTGCTTCATTGTATTGTTGACGAGTCTTTGGAAAAACTCTAGTTATTTCACCGTCCTTTACTTCGAAAGTTGGTATGAAAGTCCCATCCAACACAATGTCCCATAACTTACTATCCTCAGCCATAAGATAGTCGTGCATTCTTGTTTTTCACCACCTATAGAGCTGGACATTGAAATGCGGTGGTCGAGTTGAGGATTGACCTTCTTCTAAGTTAAGTAGAGCAGCCATTCTGATGTAGGAACCACTCTCTTGGTGTTAACCAGCTAGAGAGAACCTTCTCTGATACCAATTGTTAGAATACGTATGTCCAATATCTTTAAATGGACAAGGTCCCTTGACACACTCGAAGTAAGAACGAAGAATAAGTAAAGAAGAAAACAACACAAGCAATTTATATGAAAACCTCCATGCTTAAGGGAGTAAAACCAACAGCTGTCACAATATATTTAAACCCGTTTTCAATAATCTTCACAAGCAAAAGTGAAACCCGATTACAACAATGTGAGAAAAATTATTAATCTCACAACAAGCAATAACTCTATTGCTTGAAAGCCTAAGCAGAAGTCACTCTGCCCACTAAGCTATCACCACTAGAAAACTTAGGATTCACTAAGCAACACGTAGGTTGCCCACTAAATCACCACACTTCAGATGACCTAGAATTTGACTAAGCAACACACAAGGTTGCCCACAAAATCAATTGGACTCAACTAACTTAGAATTTACAACAAACCAAAAGATCCGAGTCCTTTATGTATTTAGCAACAAATTTACAATATACTCAGAGAAATACTCCTAAGACAACTAAGATTCCAACTTTTTCTAATTTGAGTTTGTCTTTGGAATGTTTTTTCATTTTTTTTCTTAGCCTTTGCAAGAGTTCTTGAGATGTTTTTCAAGTTGCAAAAACTGAGATTGTGGCTATTGGATGATATGTTTATGTAGAATAGTCACAATCTTTAAGGTCATGCCATTTGGACGAGGTTTCTGCCACTTCAGCTACTGTTGGAGACTGTGCACCAATTTTTTACTTTCTCCAGCTGGAAGTTTGTGTGTATGGTTCCACTTGGAAGCAGGTCCGTTTACAAGGTCCTTGGATTTTTTATATCATCAAAACTCCAAAAAACAACTTCCTCCGTGACAACACTCTGCTACACAACTAATGAATGATCAGTAAGCCTAATTTGTAGTACATATCTACATAAAGTGAAAATATTCAACCATGGGAGTAACATGTAATGTCCTAAGCTATCCTCAAGGATGCCCGACTTAAGGATTTATATTTCTTTGGATATTGGAAGATATCTAAATAAAACCGAGAGAATTTTATATATGTAATGATCAACATAAATAGTGTTTTTTTGCATTTTTCAAGGTAGAACTAATTTTTTTGCTTGAGCATCTAAAATTTTCTTCTCTTAATACAACTCTGAGGAAACATCATTCAAACATAATTCAATAAGCCCATCAGAGGTAAGTATAGAGGAAAAGAAAGTCAATGTGTCATATCTTAACATATTGAAAAATAAGGATCTCAATTGGAAAAATAACAATACCAAAGTTTT
This sequence comes from Solanum habrochaites, assembly GCA_027704765.1. NCBI lineage: Eukaryota > Viridiplantae > Streptophyta > Magnoliopsida > Solanales > Solanaceae > Solanum > Solanum habrochaites. The sequence goes on from JAKWJA010002500.1 coordinate 46,136,351, forward strand.
GAATTCAATTGAAATAGAGGCTCAGATTTCTATTCAATCATAGATAATGAAGGGAATTTAAGTCGCCACCAGTTGCATTTGTCACCTTCCATCCATGTTCTCGGGTTGAGAAGCCAATCCCTTCATTTCTTGCCTCACTATCTATACTTAATTATAATTGTCACTGCCATGAGAAAATTAACTATTGAAAGTAAGAAGAATTTAATCACTGAAACAACAGATAATATCGATAGATAAAAGCAGCAGAGGCACAATGATGGATAGAGAGATATGTTCTAGTTTGAAATCGAGGAAAAAATCTATTACTTTAATAGTATTCAGCATAAAAATATTTGACAATTACTATCATCACAGGATAAGGAACCTCAACAAAAAATTATACCATAACCGCAGCCCGCAAACAACAATTAGGACAGTAGCAGTAACAATCAATATGATAGCCGAAGAAATTGTGGAAGCAACAACCACAACTTAATTTATATCAGAAAAAGCAAGCAGAAATAAAGTAATAACTGCTAGAAGATTGTTTCTAGATTAACAATTACAATAAAGGACAGAACAACCATGACTTCAAGAAAATTGGTCACTAATGTTCCAATATCTAATGAAAAGCACCAATACTGTACCCACAACATATCTGAATGCTCAAATTTATTATATGATACTTAAGGCTACTTGAGATGATTTCTATCATCAACTACATCTTTATTTATACTAGTAATAATGTAAACTAAAGGTCTTGCACAAATAACAAAATACATGTATCACAAATTACTAGATACATGTATTACAAAATTCTAAAAGACATCTTGAGAAACTAAGTGACAATTTTGAAATACTAAATATCAAGGTATGAAGTGAATGCATTAATTCCAACACTCCCCCTTAATACATTTGCTTGCAAACTCCAATGCCTTCTCGAAGATGGAAAAACTTTTCACTTGGAAGTGTCATGGTGAAGATGTCAACAAGTTGTTCTCTTGTCTGGCAATAATTACAACTCAATTTCGTCTTTCTCTTGTATTTTTGAATATATAATTTTTGATTGAGTTTGATTTTGCAAATTCACTTTAGACTTACAACTTCTCTTTCTCTGGGTATATCCACACACTCCCAAGTATTATTTTTCTCAATCTACCAATTTTTTATGCCAAGTTTCTCTTCCAAACATCATGCTTTATTGCATCCTCATAATTTTCTTTCTTAACACCGACAAAGTTGCATCTTTGATAAATGTGACTAAAAATTTTATTCCTCTTGGAAGTGATTTTTCATCTTCATGATATGAGATTTCTCCTCCTGGAAGGATATCTTCCTTTTTCTCGTCCTCTTCTTGATTTGACACATCTAAAGATATGATAGAAGTATTATCTACTTTATTCTTAGTATGTATCTCAAAAAGATCTGACACCATGTCTTTTTTCTTGAAAAGTTTTATACCATGAAAATTCAATTGACAAAATCTTTCGTGCCAAAGACATGAATCATCTACATTTTTCATTTTTGAATGCATTGTAATGAAATTGTAAATCAAATTTTCTATTTATCATCTCTACTTCAAAAATGACTTGATTTGGCTCAATTTTATCATAAATCTTGCAATAATTATCTCTAAACACAAGAGAATAACCATTTTTCATGAGTTGACCAACACTAGGAAAATTTTCTTTCAAGTCAGGAACATAAAGAACATCATGAATTTATTTACCGCTCCTTATTCATGTTAAATGAAATGGTACCTTTACCTTTTGCATCAACTACGACTCCATATTCCATTCCCACTTTAGTAGTGATTCTATTATTAATTGAATAAAAATATCTTCAATCATGTGATTTCTACAACCGCTATCAACATACTATTCATTGTTTTTTGCTGAAAGATCACATTGAGAATCAAAGAAAATATTTTCTTCCATTTCTTCTTATGTTCTTTATAGAAATTTGTTTGCTCCGGTTGATTGGGCCAATAATCTTTCTCAATGTGGCCAATTTTTTTTGCAAATGTTACATTGGGCCTTGCCTTTGACCAACATTTTTTTGGATTGTAATTCTTTTGTTGTTGATTTTTTTTTAAAATTTTTTGAGAATTCTCATTTGTTCTGGACTGGAAAGTCGTCTCTTTGGATTGATATTCACGAAAAAAATCTTCACTTCTCGTGTGCACGAAATAGTCCAACTATCTATTTGATAGAAAGTTTAGAAAGATCTTGTCTACTCAGTGATAGGAACAATGTACTCATACTTTTATGTAACAATAAATATAACTTTTTCAAAACTTGTTGGCCAGAAATTTTATCAATATGATTTCTCATTTCATTAACAATATTCACGCTCTTTTGCATTATTCACGACTTTTGTGCAATATTCATCTGTCTTTTCAGATTCTATCATCTTCTAATTTTTAAACTCTCATCTAAAAGTTTGAAGATTTATAGGGCGTATCTTTTCGTCACCATACACTTTGATTTCCAAAAACTCCCAAGCTTGCTTTGCAGTCTCACAAGTAACAATTTTTGCAAAATATGCTCTTGAGACTCCTATTTGAATATTGCTTAAGGCTTGTGCATTTTGACGATATTTAGCCTCAAGATTTTTTTTATCTCTGCTACTGAAAAGTTCACCATTGTTTTCTTGCTCTTCATAGCCATTTACAAGAACAGTCCACAAACCATCATCTTTTAGATGTGTTCTCAATCTTATCTTCCAGTATTCAAAATAAGTTCCATAAAAAAATGTAGTAAGAACAATTGAAGAATCAACTCCTTCATTTGTTTTGAATGCCATGATTTTTTTCTTCACCTAACCCTAAATTAGAAACGAAGGTTGCTCTGATACCAATTTTTAGGGTACATGGAAGGAAATAGTATGTTTAGAGAATGTTCAACTTTATTATAGGCTATTATCATGAACTACATCTCTATTTATACTAGTAATAATGTAAATCAAAGGTCACGAACAAATAACTAAATACATGTATTACAAATTAGTATATATACATGTATTACAAAATTTTAAAAGACTTCTTGAAAAACTAAGAGAGAATATTGAATTACTAAATATCAAGGTTTGAATTGAATTCATTAATTCCAACAACATACACAAAACTAACAAAAAGGGTCTAAGATTGACTCTTGTATCAGTAATTGCTCCTACTACTAGTCAATATTAAGAAAATTATTTAACAATTTAAGGACTCAATTACTATTACTCAAAAGTAGAAAATAGTTTCTGCAAAAACTAATTGATGGCATCAAACATAGATAATTGGAAGAACAAAAAAATAACCAATCGCACAATCAGTGATTTTAACTATCGATTAGCTGAAATAATCAATTTAGGAACAATATATTCATGAACAGTTTAATACAACACATAATGTTCTACTTCACATCAATCTGATTGGCACAATTTTAATACACAATTTTCACACCATTACTGCACATAAAACACGAAAAACATACAGGTTTAAAATATTCCATTCGAAATAACATTTGTACTAATTCTGCATATATGGACTAATTTTCCATACAAAAGATCTTTAATTGGAAATAAACTCATCAAAAATATATAATAAGTAAAATATTTAACAGTTCTTCACACATCCTTAGTTTTAGTGATTTTTATGAAACTTACCTCTACTTGAAAGAGAAGAAATTAACAAGATCACTAATGTTGGAGGAAATGATACTTCCTTAACTTGTTCTCATTCTGAGAAGAATCACTGTTTTCGTAGTTGATGAGTAGTTTCTCATGGAATTTTATACATATGAGCAAGTTATTTGGGATTTTTTTAGAAAAATGTGATAATAAGGTTTCAAAATAAATGGGCGGTAGCATAAGTCTTAAGTATTAGGTGTAGGTGATTAATGATTAAGGATTGTGGAGTTTCCCTCAAGTTTATAAGTTGACAATTTGGTCCACTGAATTAAATGAAGGGTAAAAGGATAAATTCACAACCTAATTTAACCGACTTTAATGGAAATAAATGAGGGGTAAAGGGGTAAATTGCTTAAACCAAACCTAATTTAACCAATTTTGGTGGGAAATGAAAGCCACAACGATCCAAAAGGGGAAATAAAAGATTTTTTCCCCCGCCTCCAGTCGTCGTATCGTCCCCTTCTTCTTCCGCGGCTTCTTCTTCTGTTCTCGTCTTTGTTTGCTTGCTTGCCTTTCTTCTCGCTCTCTTCATCATCGTCATCATCATCTTATTCTTCTTTCGGTACATTGTGGGTCCTGGATGCTAGTGCTTCAACTTTCTTCTTCTTGAATCAGATTTAGCTTATCTGTAATCAGTGCACCAAATTTTGTTCTGTTTCAGTTGAAATTAATTCATAAGCGATTAGGTCACATACCATTGCAAAAATTGACTATTGTAATATATTAGTCATATGTAGCAACAAAAATGTTATTTCAATCGCAACAGAATAGTTATATGTTGCTAAATACGACTCTGTTGTTGTTACAAATAAATCACATGTGGAAACATGTTTATGTTATATGTAACAACAGAAGGTTATTTCAATCGCAACAAAATAGTTATATGTAGCCACATATGACTTACATTTTGCAACAGAAAATTCACATGTGGCAAATTACGATATAACATAAAAATATTACCACATGTGATTTATTGTCACAACAGAACAGTCATATGTAGCCACATAATACTTACATTTTGCAACATAAAAAACATATGTAGCAACATATAATATAACATAAATATGTTGCGACATGTGATTTACTTGTCACAACAGAATAGTCATATGTAGCAAGATATGAGTTATATTTCGCAATAGAAAAACTATATGTGGAAACATATGATATAACACAAAAATTTTGCCGCATGTGATTTATTTGTCACAAGAGAACAATCATATGTAGAAACATAAGACTTACATTTTGGAACAAAAAAACCATATGTGGAAACATATACTTATTCTTCATAATTACTAACTGTTTTAAAATCAATTTCTACAGGTACAATGTCATTATTTGTAGGGATCGATTATTGTGGTGAATGGATCGAGAACAACAATCGATTCATACAGCGTTGGGAGGATAGTAAAAAATGAGTAGCCGGTTCAGTAGGGATGTATGTCAAAAGAAACATTTTGTATGATGATTTCTTCAATTTAGTCATGCAACAGTCTGGATACAATTGTAAACCGAAATATCTTGTCATGAGTTATATTCCCCATTTTTTAATAATGAGAAGTTTTTACCTTTTAGAATAATTAATCAACCTAGTTGGCTTGATTATTTAGGAGGAGCAGAGAAACCACCCATATTAAGAGTCTACGTGGAAGAAAATCCTATCAATAAGGATCATAATATAGACGAAGGCCAACAAGACATGTTAAATGATGAATTTGATCCGCGGATATGAATAATCCCGATGATGAAATTGGAATAGGTGAAGGTGAAGGTGTAGGTGAAGGTAAAGCTGAAAGCCCAGACCTTGAGAGCAACTTTCCTCCTATACCTATGATTGGCAACAACTTCCATGTGCTTCTCAATCTTCACGTTTGAATAATGTTCTAGATGATGAAACATGTTTCTATAAGGGAATGACATTCAAGAACAAGCAAGAACTGGCGAATTCATTGAAAATAGTTTGCTTGAAAAATATTTTAGACTGAAAAAGATGATCAATTCTCGTAATGTATTTTCCTTTAAATGTTTATATTTGAATTGCAATTGGTGGCTGAGGGTTGTGATATTTACAAGTAGCGACAGGCTTTCCATTAGAATCTATTAAAAGTACTATACGTGTGGTTTAGAGCATCTCACAAGCCATAATCCCCATGTCACGACAAAAATCATAGGTAAGTACTTTGAAATAGGTTTTCCAATGGTAAAGGTCCATTCACAAGAGACACGTCAAATCAACTCCACTAAGAATTGGGTTGTACAGTAAGCTATTGGAAGATTTTTAAGGGCATGGAGCATGCTAAGTCTAATCTTAGGGGAACACATGAGCACGGGTCTGTAGTGTTTAATGCGTACCTTATATGCTTGAAGTTGCGAATCAAGGAAGAAAGACGACATTTTTGCTCGATGAAAATGGTAGATTCCATTGCTTCTTTGTATCATATACTGCTTGGATAGTTAATTTTCAAGAAATGAGAAAAAGTAATTGCAGTTGATGGCACATTCCTGAGGAGCAAGTATGGAGGAGTTTTGTTATTGATTGTGGCACAAGACACTGAAAATAATATATTTTCAGTGGCTTTATATGTCGTGGACAAGGAATGTGATGCCTCATATGAATTTTTTAAAAAAAATATGAGAAGTTTTGTAGATGATACTGATGAGTTGTGCATTATCTCTAATATGCATCTAAGTATTCGAAAGATGGATATGAGAATATACCCTACATCTCATTATGGTTGTTGCACGAGACATTTGGGGAAAATATTTGAAATAACATTCAAAATTAGAAGGTAGTGTCCCATTTTTATAAATCAACAAAGAAGTACGATAGATGTGAGTTCAATGACCATTTCAATCAAATAAGAGATTTGGTACCAAAGGTGGTTGAAACTCTTTAACGTATTGGATTCCACACATGAAGTAGGGCATTTTTCCTATGAAATAAGTACCATCTCATTTGCGTTTATTTTTATTTTGTATTTTGTTTAATTTTTATTTTCTGTTGTGTAGATATAACATTACGATGTCAAACATCGCGGAGCCGGTGAATACTATGTTTGATGTTGAAAGAGAATTTCTCATTGTCTCTCTATTTGATGAAATAAACAGGAGATTTGCATTGTTATTTTACCATACGCGTATTAGCTGGTGCACTGTACAAATATCGGAGTATGTTAACGCATGAAACAAGTTGTTGGCTCATCAAATCACTAACTACAAGTTAAGTGTCACTGGTCATGGTGATGTTGCTACTTGGATCTACAAAGAACTTGTAGATGACTTGGACAAAATACTTTGCCCACATGCCATGGCATCGCTTCAATCCCAACATGGTGCCGATTTTGGAAATTATAGAGTAATCTTTTCTATATTATTCGGTGTAAAAATACATAATGACATATTGTCAGGAAATTCACCCGGTGCCACCTGAAGATTTTTGGATTGTCCTTAGGATATCATACAGAGAGAAGTACCTCCTCCATATGTTGATTCAAGTAAACCCGGAAGAAGGAGATACAAGAGACAATATGAGGTTGGTGAATCATTTCCAACAAGAAAAAATAAATGTTCCGTATGTAGGGACATTAGCCACAAAAAAACTACATGCCTAAATCGAAATGCTCCATAAGAAGTGTTGTTGAATTTTAATGAATCTTCTTCTTATTTGAGGATGATCCCTGTCTTCTTATCTTATTTAGAATCAACTTATGTGATTTTTATTTATTTATAATGTGTTATTTATTTAATTATGTGTTGCCAGTTACAATATAGAATTTCATGTGTGGCAACATATGTCAATCATGTGTTGCTATACAACAAAATCTTTCATCTGTTGCAACATATGACAATTGTGTTGAAACTTGACACATAATATTGCATATGTGGCAACATATGTTAATTATATGCTGCTTAACACATAACATTGCATCTGTGGTAACATATGTCACTTATGTGTTAGATCGTACAAAGTAAAATTGCATGTCCCAACATATGTCAATTATATCTTACAAGTACCACAAAAAATGAATTTGTACCAACATATTTTTTTAAAAATACTTACGTGTAATGTGATGATATCAATAGTGTTATTGGAACAACTTTCAAGAAAAATGACTCTTCAAATTTTACTGTTTTTTGGAAAAAATATGTGCATGCATTTGAAAACTTTTACTTGTCTCTTCTCTTCTCTTCCAAATTTTCAAATTTCACTGAATATTCAATATGAATAAGAAATCTTCAAAAATCACTATGACAAAAAAAACTCCATTGATTCCTTTCCGAGGGAACTACTTATTGTTATCATTGAAAGGGTTGCTTCCTACTCCCTACAAGATTTAATGAAGGTTAAACTAAGGTATGTCAGTATTAACCAATTTTCGCTCTTTAATTTCCTTTTTTAATCATTTTATTTCATTTTTCAGCTCCAGGTTCCTCAATGAAGTACTTAATGAACATTCTGTATATCAGAAGATAAATTTGCTCAAATTTCCTTATCATAGATGGTCCATTGTTCAACAAGTCATTTCTTTTCTGAAAATCTGCAGAGCATCAGGGAATTCTTAAGCCTTATACAGAAAAAGCATGATAATTTTTAATATTTTTCGACTGTATTCACTGTTTTTTTAATTTTGCATTATAAATGTGTTGTTTCTTCTCTAGTATGAGTTTTTCAAGTGTAGCGATCAAACTACATTGGAAATGATTAATCAAACAATAGACGGTGGCCACACTAGAGTTGAGTATGTTCTTACCATAATGTTAATCTTCAATGGCGGTGAAACCATGAGTGAAGTCTTAATGTACATTGCCAACATGAAAAAAGTTGATCCAGTAATAGAGATAAGATGTCGAATTTATTTGCGTAAAATTTTATGCGGAATGTATGTGCCTTGACCTCGTTTGTTGGGAATAACACCCTTTTGTTGCATTGTTCATCAATTTGAGCGAATCGATCGCAGGAATGATTTTTCCTCGAGAAGACACTACAATGAAGATGATATTCATTGGGATTTATGTAGGTGTGATATAGAACTAGTTATATAGTTAATTTTCTTCCTCATACGAGGGATTAATTAAATTGTCATATGTGTAAACATATATAAAGAACTTGGAAATTTACGGTGAAAAATGTTGGCCTTCTTTGTTTTGCAATGATTTTTGAAAATTTGATCGTCATCTCTAAATAAATAGTGTGATTGATTTTGAAAAAAATTATCTGTGTCACCATATTACAATTATGTGTTAGATATTACATTAAACATATCTGTACCAACATATGTCAACTATGTATTGAAAATTACAACAGAATATTGCAAATATCGTAACATATGTCAAATACATTTTTAACAAATAATTACGTATTTTTTCCAATATATTTTTTAAAATAATTATTTGTATGTCTGGTCAACAATAAATCAATCAATCAATAATTACTGTCATTGAAACAGGTTTAACAAATATAAAAAATTACGACTCTTCAATTTTTTATCCTGTTTTGAAAAGTCATCTCTTCTCTTACAACTTTCAAATTTCTTGGCATTTTAGAAGAACACAACAAAAGGGATGGAGTAATCAAAAGTTGTTTCTCTTCTTCTTCATTTAATTTTCTCAAAAATGGTTTCAACTAGAAAAAACTACATTGAATCCCTTCCGACTGAACTAGTAATTTTTATTGTTGAAAGGGTTGCTTCCTACTCCCTACAAGATTTAATGAGGTTAAGTTAAGCTATGTATGTATTAATCAATTTTCGCTCTTTGATTTCATTTCCGAGCCATTTTATTTTCAGTTTCAGGTTCCTCAATGAAGTCGGTTATGAACGTTCTTTATATTAGAAGGTAACATTGGTTAGCTTTCCTCTTGAACCTTATGGATGATGAATCAACAAGTCATCTCGTTCATGGAAATATGCATAGCATCGGAGAACTTAAAAGCCTGATACAGAAAAGACGTGGTAATTTTAATGTTTTTTGTATGTATTCACATTGTAGGAAATATGGAAGGAAAATAGTATTTTTAGAGAATGCTCAAGTTTATTATAGGCTACATAAGGCCACTTGAGATGATTACAGTCATCAAATACACCACCACTTATACTACTTAAAATAGAAAACAAATAGTTTTGCATAAATAACTAAATACATGTATCACAATTTACTAGATACATGTACTACGAAATTCTAAAGAGATTTCTTGAAAAACTAAGAGACAATTTAGGAAGACTAAATATTGATGCATTAATTCCAATACTCCCCCTTAATGAATTTTCTTGATAACTCCAATGCGTTCTCGAAGATAGCAAAATTTTTCTGTAGGAAGTGCTTTGGTGAAGATGTCAACAAGTTTGTCTCCTGTTTGACAATAATGCAACTGAATTTCCCCTTTCTCTTGTGCTTCTCAGATAAAATGATACTTGATGGAAATATACTTTAATCTTTCATGCTGACTGGATTATTGGCAATTACAATTGCAGATTTGTTATCACAATACAGAACAATCCCTTTTTTTTATTTTTCACCAATGTCGTCAAATATTCTCCTAAGCCAAATAGCTTGAGAAGTAGCCTTAGATGCTAAAACATATTATGCTTCAGCATTTGATAGGGCAACAACACTTTGCTTTTTGATAACCAAGAACAAATACTTGATCCGAATAAGAAAGCATAACCAAAAGTACTCTTCATGTCATCTATACTTCCAGCCCAATCACTATCAGAATAACAAATTAAGTTCAAATCTTCACCAAATTTGTTCATTAGCCCATAATCCATTGTTCCTTGCAAGTAGCGTAGAACACGCTTTGCAGCTCCAAAATGTACTTGGCTTGGTTCTTGCATGAATTTGGATGATAAACTAGTAGAAAACATAATAGTTGGCCTTGTTGAAGTAAGATATAGAAAACTTCCAATCAAGCTCCTATAAAGTGAGCTATTAGCTTCATTTTATCCATCATCTTTTCTAAACTTCTCATTTGCTGCTAATGGTATGGCCATAGACCTGGCTTTTGCATGAAGCCTCTAGCAACCAACCTTGCTTTGTGCTTTTAAATATATCCTTCCTTATTGAGTTTGATTTTGTAAATCCATTTTGGACTTACAACTTCTCTTTCTCTAGGTATAGCCACAAACTCCTAAGTATTACTTGTTTCAATCATCTGAATTTCTTCTAAACATCATGTTTTAATACTTCTTCATAATTTTTTGGCTCAACACCGGCAAAGTTACATCTCTGATAAATGTCAGTCAACATTTTTGTTCCTCTTGGAGGCGGTTTTTCATCATCTGAATCTGGGATTTCTCTTCCTTGAGGGACATTTTCATCCTTCTCATCCTCTTCTTGATTTGAAGATACGATAGAAGTATTCTCTATCTTTTTATCCTCCCAATTCCATGTTATTTTTTCATCAAAAATTACATCTCTACTAACAATATGTTTGTTAGTTTTGAAATCAACAATCCTGTATCCTTTTGTCACATAAAACCAAGAAATATACATTTTTGACTTTTTTCATCCAATTTTGTTCTTTTCTCATCAGGTCATGAGCATAACAAATGCACCCGAAAGTTTTAAAATGACTTACAGAAGGTTTAATTCCACTCCAAGCTTCAACTAGTATCTTGTTCTTTAGTGCTCTTGTTGGACACTTGTTAAGGATGTGTACTGCTTCTTCCAAAAAATATTTTGGCAGCCCTTTGTCATTCATTATAGTTCTGGTCATTTTAACAATTGTTCTATTTCTTCTTTCAGATACACCATTTTGTTGAGGAGTATACCCTGCTATAAGTTGCTTTTGAATGCCTTCATTTTTGCAATATTCGTCAAATCTCCACCTGTGTATTCACCTCTTCTATCACTGTGAATGGTTTTGATGTTGCAACCTTTTTGATTCTCAGCAAGGGCTATGAATTTCTCGAATGTAGAAAATGCTTCTGACTTTTCTTTCAAGAAATAAACCCAAGGCATTCTTGAGAAATCATCAATAAAGATTAGAAAATACCTTTGAATTTCAAGAGAAGGAGACTTCATTGATCCGCAAATGTCGGTATGGATTAGTTCCAAATGTACACTTGCTCTCCAAGACACCCCTTTTGGAAAAGACTTCAAATGTTGCTTTTCCATTATACAACATTCACATAGATCCACCTCAGTATGTATCTCAGGAAGGCCTTGCACCATGTCTTTTTGCTTGACAAGCTTTAAACCATGAAAATTCAAGTGACAAAATATTTTGTGTCAAAGACATATCATTTACAATATTATTTTTAATGCATTGTAATGAAATTGCAAAGGGAAGCTTGTTTTATCATCTTTACTTCAAAAATGACTTGATTTTACTCAATTTTATCATAAATCCTCCAATAATTATATCTAAACATAAGATAATAACCATTTTCATGAGTTGACCAACACTAAGAAATTTTTTTCCAAGTCAGGAACATAAAGAACATCATGAATTTTTTTACCGCTTCCTCTCATGTTGATAGAAATAGTGCCTTTACCTTTCACATCAACTAAGGCGCCATTCCCGATTCTCATTTTAGTATTATTAATTGAGAGGAAAACATTTTCATCTCCAGGCATGTGATTACTACAACCACTATCAACATACCATTCATTATTTTTGTTGAAGAATTAGATTTAGTAGCAAAGAAAAGGTTTTCTTCCCTTTCTTCCTCTTGTTTTTCACAAAAATTTCTTGCTCCCGTTTCTTGTGCCAACAATCCTTTTCAACGTGGACAAATTTTTTATAAAAGTTACATTGGGTCTTGCCTTTGTGCCAATATTTTCAGCATTGTGATTAGTGTTTTTGCAAACTTTACAAAAAAGACTAGAGTTTTTCTCACCTTTTTCTTCAACCTTCTCGGAAGAAATATCATGATCCCACTTCTTTTTTGGCTTGTAATTATTCTTCTGTTGATTTTTGAGAAATTTTGAGAATTCTTATTTGTTTTAGACTGGAAAGTCGTCTCTTTGGGTTGATCTTCACGAAAAAATCTTCGCTTCTCGCGTGCATGAAATGATCCAACTATCTCTTTGATGGAAAGCTAAGAAAGATCTTTCATCTCCCAAGTGATAGCAACGATGTACTCATACTTTTCTGTGACACTAATTAGAATCTTTTCCACAACATGCTGTTCAGAAATTGTATCACTATGATTTCTCATTTCATTAACAATATTCATGACTCTTGTGCAATGTTCATCAATTTTTTCAGATTCATCATCTTTAAATTTTGAAAGTCTCTTCTATGATTTTGAAGATTTATATTGCATACCTTTTCGTCACCATGCACTTATTTTCCAGAAAATATCAAGCTTCCTTTGCAGTCTCATAAGTAGAAATTTGTGCAAAATATGCTCTTGAGACTCCTATTTGGATTTTGCTCAAGGCTTTTGCATCTTGGTGATACTTAGCCTCAAGATTTTTCATCTGTGCTGCTATAACATCACCATCGTTGTCTGGCTCTTTAAAGTCATTTGCAACAATAGTCCACGAACCTTCAGCTTCCAAATGTGTTCTTATTCTTATCTCTAGTATTCAAAATCAGTTCCATCAAAAAATGGAGTAAGAACAACTGAATAATCAACACCTTCATTTGTTTTGGATGCCATATTCTTTTCTTCACCTAACCCAGATTAAGAACGAAAACCTGTTCTTGATACCAATTCGGAAGAAATATGGAAGAAAAATTATCTTTAGAGAATGCTCAAGTCTATTATAGGCTACTTAAGGCCACTGGAGATGATTACAATCATCAACTACATCACTATTTATACTACTCAAAATAGAAAACAAATAGTTTTGCACAAATAACTAAATACATGTATCACAATTTACTAGATACATGTACTACGAAATTCGAAAGAGACTTCGTGAAAAAGTAAGAGACAATTTGGAAAGACTAAACATTGATGCATTAATTCCAACAACATTTTTGTCAACGTATTTTGTATTTTATATGGTTATTTCTTCTGTAGTATGATTTTTTCAATCGTAATGATCTAACTGCATTGGGAATGGTTAAACAAGTAGCAGGCGGTGGCCACATTGGTGCATCCTATGTGCTTTCCGTAATTTCATTCTTTGAAGGAGGTGAATCTATTAGAGAAGGCTTGATGTACATCCCCAACATGAAAAAAATAGAGCCTAAAATAGTGAGAAATTGTTGACAAAATTTGCGATACATTTTAAATCAAATGTGAGTGTCAGAAACTAATTTGTTGGGAGAAAGACACCATTTGTTTCACTATTCATCAACCCCATCAAATTGCCCGCAGGAATGGTTATCCCAGGGAAAGCAACGATGAAGACGATATTCGGTGTGAATTGTGTAGTTCTAATTCAAAACTTGATTATCTAGTTAAATTTCTTCCTCATACGACTGTATGTGATTAATTAAATATGTGACAACATATGACATATGGTGAAAATGTTGTCTTTTTGTCATTTGTACTTATTTTCGAATTATGTGGCAACATATGACATATGGTGAAAATATTGTCTTTTTATCTTATGTACTTATTTTCGAATTATGTGGCATCATATGTACTTATTTTGTACTAATTTTTGAATTAAATTTGTGGAAACATTGAGTACTTGCAACTTTTCCATTCTTTAATCAATTAATTCGTCGATTAGTCCCTCCTTGATGTTTCATCTGTTCCAACATATGCAAGTTATGTTGGCAAAACAGCAACATATATGATATATGTGACAATATATGCAAATCATAAAATGTGTCATTTGGGGGTTAATTCAACTAAATGGTCTCCTAATTCGATATGTAAAATAAATATTAGTCATACAACATGTCTAAGTAACAAATTATGGTCCAATAGAAAAACTTTTATTCGATTATATCAATTATATTTAGAAAGACTATCATCTCACTAGTTAATTATACAAAGACCAAGTAAATCCATATGATAGTTATATAGCACACTTGGAACAACGATTTACAAGAAATTGAAAAAGTTATTATTGACGTCATAAAGAATATGTTGTAACATATGAGACATATGTTGCTACAGATGCCTTAAATGTTGCAATAGATGACCCCTAAGTAACACTTTGTGACCATTTGAGACATATGTTTCTACAAATTATATGTAGCTACAGATTACCCTTATGTAGCAATGTTTGACCATTTGAGACATATGTTGCTACATATGATGTAACACACTAAAACAAACTACGTTGAGCTAGATCCAAGCATTAGTGTGATGAGGCTCTAAAGTCCTAAAATGATTTATGATGATGTCCTTAGGCAGTGTTTAAATTTAGTGATGTTTGGAGGTCAAACGTCCAAGAATGTCCACAACGTTCGAAAGATGTTCCTTGGAATGAATGTGCTTGTATGTTCTTATGTGTTTTAGTAAGTTTTACGTGTTTATTTTTGTTGTAATTGGTGGTGGAGGTTCCTAATACCAATATTATTATGTTTAGGGGCTCAACTTTCGAGTATGACTCCACGTAGGACCCACAAGGGGTCCTAGAGGAGGACCCAAGACTTGGCAACCAAGCTGTCAAAACTAGACAACCGACGCCCTAGCATCAACGGACCGTAGTCCTGCTGACGGGCCATCTTTTGGGGGCGGACATCCACCATTTGTGGTTAAAGCTTAACCCCCATGGAGCCAACCTCTGAACTAAACAACGCCCAACAAGATGGGAAGTCATTCAGTTGACGCCCAGTTGTTGGGGTTCATCGTTTGGTAAAGCTGTCACATTTTTTGCAAGGCTTGGGGTGTTTTGTAAATTCACCCCATGTCTTTTATGAACCATGGATAATACTTTTAAGGTCTTTTAGGTATATTAATAGGTTTCAAACACTAAGAACTAATTTTAGACTTCATTTTCAAAAAAAAAAAACCCTCCCTTAGGAAAGATTCTCTTAAACAAAATAGAAGCTAGAATCCAAGGAAGGGATAGAAGGTCTGGTTGAGGACTTTTTATTCATCAAAAATACATTGGTTTATTCTCATTGAGGTATGGTAGTAATTGTTGAACCTTCTTTCATTTTAGGAGCCACTTCAAAGATATTACAAAAAGAGTTTCAAACTTCAAATTTCCTTACTCCTTGACTTTAAGAATGGGTCTTTGTATGAAAATGTTTTAATGATTATATAAGTTGTTTTTAGTGTTAAACAATTATCTAAATGTCAAAACCCCAATGACCATGTTTATGCTTTTAATCAACTATTAGCTTATGAAATGGGTATAATGAGCATGATTAGGGAGTGTTACAGTTATAGTTTCTTTATATTGTGATTTAGTTACTTCCATAAGGGTCATTTTATGATGAATTACTGGAGAAATTTTGAAAAGGTGGTGAAATCTCTGATAAATTGTAAGTTAGTTATATTGTTTACTTCTTATGGTGAAATGCTCTTGAGTGTTATGGTCCACCTTTGGTGTCGGTGTTTACTTGAAGTATATGAATTCACTTGTGTATTGTGAATACGACCATGAAGGCATAGTATGTGAAGTAAAATGATAGTGATGTTCTTGTTGATGTGTTTTATGAAGCTTGTTATGTATGAATTGTAGAACTATGTCTAAGTAAAGTATATGTTTATGTGAAGCATGTTAGTGTGTGATGCAGGACGAATGAAGTTATGAATACGTTTAGGAGTCAACTTTATGAAAATGGTGCTTACATAAAAGGTGTACTCAAATGTACACACATACACTTGAATGAATTAATGAAGTTAACTAATGAAAAGGGGAGTCTTGGGGTTAACACTCTTCGTGAGTTGAGATGTAGTGTTGAGTAGCAACCTCACTATATCCCAAGATCTTTCTAAGATAGGTTGTGGGATGGATACACTTCGTGAGTTGAGATGTGGTGTCCAATAAGTTATTCCATAACCTATATTAATGAATGTTTAAGACTCCATGAGGAAGTTATGTTTAGCACCTAGAGGATATGAAGAAGAGGTGGTTACACGTTGTGAGTAGAGATGTTATACCAAATGTACCTCTTGAGATGAGTACTCCTCGTTAGTAGAGAATAAGTTACTTAGAATAAATCTCATTATCCCTTAACTATGCGCCGCATAGGTGTATTATTGGAGATTTCATGTAAAGGATAACTGAAAGACCCTACCCTAGGCAAGTAGGGATCTCTCATCCGATAGGGGTTAATATCGGGATTCCGTGTCTAGCTCTCATGGTCTATGTTGGTTAAATCCATCCCCCACAAAAGAATTTAATGAAATAAGGCTCCTAAAGAGTGTACTACTTAGGGTAGGTGGTGATATGGGACACTATTTATCCATTGCACAAGTAGACACTTGAAAGGGGAGTCTTGGTGTGTCTTTATATGTAATGTATGAATGTGACATTATGAAAAGAAAGTGAAGTTATTTAATCTAATGTTTGAAGTTAAGAAAGCATGTTAAGATTATGTCTTGTTTAATGAAGTTTATGAATGATGAATGTGGTGTACCTAATCTCATGGAATCCTCAAGGAGCACATTGTGGGAGTAGTAGTATGGGATGCTATTCTAACGTTGCACTTTGTGTTACTTGCAAGTCCCCTTTGAGAGGGGAACCTATGTAAAGATCTAAATGCAAGTATTTTCTCTAAATGTCTAGTTATAAGATATGGACTTGTTACCCATACAAAGTAAGCCTATAATGGGTAGTCTTGAGGATCATTTAGGTGTGCATTGACGGAATGGATTGGGTGGTTCCTTCATTTATTACCTTAGTGAATCTTAGGACAACCTTGGTTAGAGAAACTTCAAAGAAACGAGTTCACTATGAGTTGGCTTGAATTGAGCTCACTTTAAAGTTGCTTGAGTTCACTGTAAAGTGGTCCTTTGTGCTAAAATTACGGAAGTTCCATTATATGTGTAAAATGATGATTCATATGTTGTTTTGATTCTATATTCATGAAGGTTTTACTTAATTGGCATGAAATCTTATTTCTACTAAAATGTGCCTTTTTGCATGATATGGCATACTTAAGACAATGTTTGTACCAACCCCATACTTTTCTATACTTTATAAGTATAGGTTGGAGGTAAGTTGAAGGTTTGAAGGGGAGCTTGGGAATTGTCTCTCTTAAGTCTAAGTATGTCCTCATATATACTAGGGTATAGTCTTTATTTCTTTAGTTTCTTGTATTAAGACATATTATATATTTTCTTTAAATGTAAAGGGGCGTGTCCCTAAGATACTTAAGTTGTGTCTTTATGTTGGCTTGTGAAGATGAGAATAATCTTTAGTATTTATGAAAGATATTTTATTATTATTATTTATCTCGTGAAAAGTTTTAATTTCATACTACTTTTCATGTCTTATACGATGAATTGTAGATACCAGACTAGTACAACACCTCCGAAGGGTCAAGTATGCAATTGTTCTGACCTAAGGGTTGATCCATCTACTAGGGGGTACTTTAAAGTCGTGACATATGATCCATGTATTGCTATATATATCACATATGTAGCTACCGATGAACCTTATGTAGGAATGTTTCACCATTTAAGATATATGTCCCTACATATAATCCATATGTTCCTACATATATCACATATGTAGCTACAGATGACCCTTATGTAGCAATGTTTGACCATTTGAGACATATGTTTCTATATATGATCCATATGTTGCTACATATATCACATATGTCACAACAGATGACCCTTATGTAGGAATGTTCGACCATTTGAGGCATATGTTGCTACATATGATCCATATGTTGCTATAGATGCCTTAAATGTTGCTACAAATGACCCTTATTTAGCAGTGTTTGACCATTTGATCCATATGTTGCTACAGATGCCTCAAATATCGCTATAAATGACCCTTATGTAGCAATGTTTGACCATTTGAGACATATGTTGCTTCATATGAGAACTATCCACATCACATACTATGTGCTTGCACTCAATATAAGATAAAATAAAATAGTATAAAAGATAAAATAATACATTGTCTTTAATTACAAACATATTTTCAAGGCTTTAAGCTCCGAGAAATTATCCCATAAACCCAAACCCATTGCATTCGTTCAACTAGATTTTCACAACAGGATTTTTGGTGGTTGAATTTTCGTCCCTCTAACCAAATGCTCAATGAATGCAAGGGAATATGACCCGCACGCCGCTCCAATTTCATTTTTTTACCATGGGATCCAATCGACCTTTAAATTCCCATGGTTCATTAAGAAACTTTTCTGGCAAATGATTCATTATTCCACTCTGCTTCAATAATTTAGGCAGCAACTCGAACATAGGCTTTATGTATGTCAAGAACTTGGCATATTCCATATCCATTAGTTGACAGTCATAAACATTCGTGCGACCCTAGTACAAAATTATCTCGAGAGTCATGTGATGGGTATTGTTCATGTTCATGACTGTCCAAGTCCTTTTTGCACCAATCTAATCCACGCCTCTAGTATATGGCCTAATGCCCCTGACATAGTCAATCATATCTTCATCCCATTCAAACTTATCTACTAATTCTTTAATGTTTCTTCCACCAACAGTTGTTGCCTCATCGCTCAGTTCTTTATATCTTTTTAGGAAGTTGGTATAGAAGTTGAGATCCACGATTCTGTCTGTGGGAACATAGTAATCTGAGTATTTTCATGCCTCTGACGCATGAGGTTAAGGATTTCTTCAATATACTTAAAAACTGTTAAAGATTAAAGAAGAGTAGTCATTGAAAAGATAAAACAAATGTGCATTATGAATTGAAGGATTACTCAGTATTCCCACCAAACTTTTATGCTTGTCATTTTCCTGAAATCTTGTCCTGTAAAAGTATGCATGTAATCTTGTCCTGTAAAAGTATGCATGTCGTATTCTATTCGAACATCCTTTGCACTCGTCAGACTCAAGACTTTGGTTCTTTCAACTACAATAAGACACTTACAAATATTCAACTTTTTGTACTCCTTGACTTCCACTATTACGGCCCTTTGCAATTCTCCAAACATCTTCTTCTTCAGATTTTGTATTGTCTTGGAAAATGACTCTTTCCTCCTCTTTTCCTATGGAGTATATGGATGCCGAACATTCTTTCATAGAATGCCCTTGACCCCCATATGGTTTTTAAATTCATTGACAACTTGACTCAATGTTTGAAGATACATGGCATAATCTTCATCTTGTTTCTTGCAATTCTCACAAAGAAAGCCACATCATCTTCTACAAGAGGTAGCCCCTTGGTATTTTCCAGCACCAACAACAACACTAGCTTCAATACCATAAAAAATAACTAATTTATTAACTACTCTGTCTCTTTTGATTGCTCCAGCTAATTCTATTTTAACTCTATCCACAACATGATCAAATAAGGTTTCTACCAACCCTAGAGTAATTAAACATGAAATTTGCAATTTCTGTTGGGACAAGACATGGATTCAGAACCTAAAATTATAAAATGAGTCATCCGTAAGAATATTTGGGTCATATGTTGCTACATATGGTAGATATGTTGCCACATATGTGTCATATATTGCTACAGATGTGTGGATGGTGTTTTGACACATATAGGGAATCTTAGCAACTTTTGTCACATGTTTTGCCACATGTGAGTCATATCCCCTCCGCTTGGGTTGTATTGTTGCCACATATGTGTCATAGAGTTATACAGATTGTGATAGGTTGACACATTTTATGGGAATTTGGATAGCACACATTTCTGGCACATTGTTGCCAACCATAATCATATTTAGGAACAAAACAATCATTTGAAGAACATAATAGTGTAATAGACTAATAACTTACGACAATCAGGGGAGGGTTTAAAAAGATCTGTGGAATATCACTTCTTTTGTAGATTTTGTTTTTGATCTCAACGCATATCAATATCCTTGGAGAATGGATATGTTCTTCTGCAATACTTTGATAGGTCAATGGATGACTTCAAATTTCCAAGCCTATAAAAAAAGGAAACATGTCCACATAATTGAATTTTAATTAAATTCATATCATATAAAAATATTAAGAACATTTATCTTTTCATAATGCCCTGAAAAGACAACATGGTATTGATCTTTGCTCTTAGAGGTGTTAAAACAAGTATCGAGCGTTAATTCAAGCTCTCCATGACTCCAAGGGTAGTTGTTGCACAGCTCAATTCCTGACACAACTCACTCATGAAATGGAAATGTTTTAGTTTGTAATCTCTCGAAAAAGTATATGATGTGTTAACCAAAAGGAGCACAATAATCCTTGTGCCTTCCTGGTGGTCCTCGTGTTCCAACAGAATATATTATGTAGAATTTTGGAAGCTTTTTACCACAAGGACTCAAGTCCGCTTTTTCCCGCAGTTGACAGAGGTGATTGTTGTCTGCTTCTTCATTTATGCCTTTCTTTCTTCTTCGAGGTTCTTTTTTTCAAAAACATGTTCAAGGATGGCTAGAGGTGGGATTAAATTTTAACCCTGTGAACATGAAACCTCTCGTTATGTCAAAAGAAGATTGGCAGCCACATAATTAATTTAAATCTCAAATCTCATCCTCTTTCGAGATTTTGAAAAATGATCCCTACGTTACGAGTTCATAAAACCATGTCATTTGAAAACCTGCAGTTGTATCATTGGGTAAATCAAGAAAATGACAGAAACAACTATTTCTACAAAAATCTTCCAAATTATTTCTCTCGAGGATAGCCCTGAAGTTGTTAAGAGATTTTCCCAAGAGTGACCTAATAATTTTAGCACCACTAGCATTAGGTTGCAGATGCACAGGAAAATTGTCTGCGCCGGTAATTTTAATCTATCATTATCAGTAGCATTGCAAACTTCATGAAGTTTTTGTTCTTCTTCATAAACTTCATTTATTTTTTCTTCTTCATGCACAACTACTTCTCTATTTCTTCCTCCTCCCACCTTTACTATTTCTAGTGTTTTTCCTTGTTCTTACTCAACTTTTGTTTTTTTCCCTCTTCTTCCTCAACAACTTCTCTATTTTCTCCTTTATCTTCCCCCTCAACTTCTTTTGGGTTTTATCCATCATCAACAACTTCATTTTTTATTTTTCTCCTTCTTCATATTCTTTTTGAGAAAATTTTGATTCTACTTGAGAAGATGAAACTGCTTCAGATGCAAGTTTTTCTAAAAGAGTGCTATTTTCATTATTCTTCCTAGGAATTTTAGTCCTAGGTTTCATCTGGATCTTTGTTATGTTAGTTGTATCAATTTTTCTTTTGACAGGAGTCATTATATTTGTTAATCCGCAACCACAAAAATAAATTTTTTGAATGTCACACATAACCTATAAATGAAGTTTAGATTTTTGAAATACACAACACAATACGCAACACAATATACAACAACAAAAACAACAAATACGATCAATGTCACCCATGAAACATCAAATAAACAACAAAACCCTCGCTTAACCCTATCCAACAAAGTAAAAATGAAGCATTTTTAAATTAGAAAATATTTCATAAAGAACAACTACTCAGTAAATAAAGTCATAAATCCATTGAAAACTGGAAAAACAAGTAATCGTTTCAAAGCCTAATTAAATATTACAAGAGAAGCTATAAACGATAAACTAGAAATGATGAGGACAACGACACTTTGTTATAGAAGAGGATTGCAATAGACTACCATAGATAATAATGGAGGAATATCGCAAGTAAACAATCATATGTGAATGAAGGAAAAATGGAGAGAGAAAAAAAAAAAAGAGAAAAAAACAGATATTAGTAAAAATAAATAAAATTTGGAATATGAAATGACTTTTATAGAAGATGGGAGAGAGGGAAACGAAGGGACGATTGTACTAAAATTTTTATTTTTTTTTTTGAATTTTAACAATTCAAAGTGTGACATATGTTGTCACATATATTCGTTATGTTGGATTATATATATCCTTTCTGTGACATATCTTACCACATATCTCATTTCTTTGAAATATGTTGTCACATGTATCCTTTCTTTTGTACACATCAGATAATTATTTATTGGTTTCTCAACAGAAATTATATATTGGCCACACCCACACATTTTTTTCTTTCCATCATAATTGACATTATTCTTAAAAAATCGAAATAATCTAAAAATCATTAATATAATATATAATAAAAATTAACACTTCACCAATTGTTTTATACAACTTATCAACAAAAAAGTAATTCACAGTGTCATACATAACCACCTATCTAATCAATGGTGGTAACCACGACATTTTCATCAATCTTTGCTTTTTTAGTTCTAGGCCTGTGTGGGTCTTCATTGTTACTCACATAGCCATTTCGAGACTTTAAAATTTCCTACTTCCGTAGGAGTGAAGCATATCTCATGCAAAGGGTTTCAGCACTAAGTCCACAAGATGGTACTTCTAGTCCATCACTTGTAAACTCAGCGTATGCAGCGACAAGAAGTCCACAATCTCTGCATGATACATCATCAATTAGAAATAATAACATCACATTTTGATAGTCGTAAGATAAAAAAATAATGTGATACTTATAGACTACTACTTTCTTGTTAAACAATACTATTAACGTATCTGACTTCGAATGGATGAGACTTGCTCTTTCCTTGGTAACATTCAAGAACTAACCAGTCGGTTCTCTCTGTATGCATAAAAAATTCGCTTAACTCAAGGCACTTTGTCAACATTATAGGCAACTTTAGAATCTCTGAGGGAAATTTTCTGTTAGACCTAGATGAGGACATCGAATCATATACTTTTATTTATCGCTCCTTCAATGAAACGACTGTTAAGACCCAATGGAAATTCCAATTACTATTTACAGGGACATAAACATCATCAGTCATGTGCCAAGGCAATCCACAAGCTATAATAAAACCCTTTCATAATGCCAACGATTTTATCCTCACATTCAAGAACAGACCTAGCGTTGTAAATATATGTTTTGAAAAAACAACTAATAGTGGTATATTGATACTTAGAATGACTATGTTGCATCAACTTCTTGCGCAAATAGTAAATAATGACATCCACATACTGAAAAAATGGATCAAACAAGCGTATCTATGTATCAATTTATTTGAATATATTCATGTATTAATCCGTCCATCACTTATTGGGTTAAGACATTACGTAGAATCAGTCCTTATTCTTTGAAAATGCAACTAAAAAAACAAGTTGGTCAAAACCAAGTTTCGAGTGATAGTTTAATTAGTGATCATCCTTGTCCCTTCTGCAGTTATTTAATCATTATAAAGAGTTAGTTAATGGACACAAGAGAAATACAATAATAAGTTTTTAATCTTTTTACTTACTTTTTTGCATTATGCGTTGTAAAGACCTCATTTATCCATTGCAAGAAAAGCTAACTAGTTCAGTTGGACCCGTCGCTGTCAATGGTTAAAAACCTTTCCAATGGATATTGTCACTTCCATCACAAATATACCGCGACTTTTTCTTTCATTTTTGCTTTGGATTTTTCTTTCTGATTCTCCTTCTCTTTCTCATTATCCTCCTTCTATTTCTGCTTCTCCTTCTCCTTCTGCTTCTCCTTCTGCTTCAACTCCTTCTCCTCCTTTTCCTTCTTCTCCTTCTCCTTCTCCTCCATTTTCTTCTTCTCCTTTTCTTTCATCTCACAAATTATATAAAGTGTTTGGGAAATATAATTTTTCAACCTCATACACTTCAAAGGCTGTGAATTCTTCATGGATATTTGGACATCAATATTATCAGACAATTCCTTAAAAAAACACATTGAGTTTAACAATCGAGATAAAATAATAATTGTTGCTCCACATCTTCCATATACAAAGAGAACATTTGATGTTGAAGAGAAGCCAGACCAATAAAAGAGTGAGATTTGTCAGATAAACTGTCTTTGTAATCATTTCACCAAAGGTAATAAAAAAGATTGATAGTTTTACAATTCATTCTAAAATAATATTAACCTTGTTTCACCTACATATTGAAGTCATTTACCATAATTAACATTATATTGCCCCATATGTATCTACTATTGCCACACATGAAATTTTAGTTGTCACATATAAATCTTATGTTGCCACAGATAAATCATATGTTGACACAAATATATCAATTTTTGCCACAAATGAATTCTATGTTGCCACAGGTGAATTCTATGTTGCCATAGATGAATCTTATATAGCCACACATGACCATTTTGTTGCCCAAACCTATAAGTAAGATGTTATAACTTACTCATTTTAAGTAGATTGCGGTTTCAGTTCAGAAAAAAGAGAGACTCGCAACTAGAGATGAGGAGGAAAATAATGGAAATAGTCGGAGAGGAAGAGGAAGAGGAAGATAACGAGGATAGTCTAGTCGGATTTTAAGATTGAAAAAGGAAAAAGAAGAAGAACAAAAGAGAGAGAGAGAGAACATTGGTAGAAGATTGAAAAAAATATAAATGATTTCCATTGAATTATAAAAGTTCAAAAATGAAGTGCTTTTTGTATTTTATAAAACATTGAGAAAATTTTTGAAATGTTAATTTGGTCTCAAATTTAGTTAATAACATTTTAAAGAGTATTTGATCAATTCTTGGTCAATCTATCACCAAAAATAAAACCAAGACTTATTTGACACCTTTAATTTAATTTTCTCATGTTATTTTGGGTTCAAAACATGGAGAAGGCTAAGGTTCATTTTAGAGGATAGTGGGGTTTGGCAGAGAGGGTGTTGGTAATAAGGTGTGGAATGGGGGAGGATGGCGGGGTTTGAGAAGTGGGTTATTTTTTATTAATCAAATAAATTAGTTTTAGTGATTGGATATTATACTTTTAATACTAAATATTAATGTACAGTTAATTTTGTAACAAAAATAAGCTTCAACCTCTGAAAATAAAAGGATTAATTAATTGAGCTGATCTTTTTTCAAAAATAATTTCTTATTTTAAATATATTATTAAATTATTACAATTTGTAACATTATATAACAACACTATATGTTTTATTTGATTTGATTTTCTCTATCGGCTTTTAAATTTGTCACTTTTCGCTGTCTCTCGCTTTTTTTAATTTCTCACTCTTTCTCCCTCTATTTGTTTCTAACTTTCTACATCTCTAGTTTTTCCACGCTTTCTTTTTTGTTTCTCTTTCTCCGTCTATTTGTGTTGCTCTTTTTTGTTTTTCTCTCTACTTTTTTCGTAGAAAAATCCATGATCTTAGATTGAATAAAATGTATATCAATAATTAATTAGACAATATATCTAGTCTTAAAAAATGAGACACATAATAAACTTCAAATGAATTATATTGAAGTATAAATGTACTAAATTCATGTTAAAGTTGAAATAGAAGAAAATTAAACATGAATGTCAAATGTAGAAAATGAAAAAATAAACATTCTTCTATCTGTAAACTGAATAAAACTTCTATCAATAATAAATTAACCAAGTGATTCAATCGTAACATATCAACCAATAAATTTAGAAATTAAATTAAACTTGTCTTTGAAAATGTATTACGCATATATTAAAGTTGAATTAGAAGAAAATAATTAAACATGAATAAAAAATAACTAAATAAAGAGCAGACATTAATTTATATGGTGAATTAAACTTATATCAATAACGAATTAAACTAGTATCAAATAGAAACAAATAAATAAAAAAACTGCAAGATGAATGAAATTTGTATTAAAATTGCATTACACAATATTCAAGTTGAATTAGAATAGAGAATCAAGAATGGATGAGAACCATAATCAACGAAAAACAAGAGAATGATCTACATAATGAATTAAACATATCTTTGTGAACATAAATAACATGTATTATATGAGTTGTATAGATTATTTTGATTAACATTATCATGAAATAGGTGATATTTGTAATATGTATTAAATATGTGGTATTCCTGTAGTATAAATATATTATAAGTGCATTACCTAAACTATTATAATTGAAATCACAAAGAAGAGGATACATGTGAATTACCTAAATTATTCTAATTAGTATCACCAAGAACAAGATATATTTTGAATATATATTATAAAAGTATAGTTCATGATTTTGATTCAATTTTAATACAATCATGAAAAAAATCAAATTCAATTTTTTTAGTAAGTATTAAATATGTGTTGCTTCTCTATTATAAATATATTATAATTGAATTGCCTAATTTATTCTAATTGGTGTCACAAAGAAGAGGATATACGTGAATTATCCAAATTATTCTAATTGGTATCACCAATAAGAGGATATATTTGAAATATGTATTATAATAGTATAGTCCATTATTTTAATTCAATTTTAATATAATTAATGAAACAATCTACATTCAATTTTAATATATTTGCAGAACATTTCCAAATCTTCATCTCTTAAAGTTTGATTTGAATTTTCTCCTAAAAAAAATCAATGTTAACATATCATCGCCCCTTATAATTTAAGAATATAAACTCCAATTGTTAGTTTCAATATATGGAAAGAAACAACTATATTCCACACTCATCATACTTTGTAAAACCCAAATAATAAATAGAAAAAGGTTGAAGTTTTTTATGGTCATCAATGGTGAATTCTTCCTATTGTAATTTTATAGATTTTAAATCTCAATTTGCATATACAATTATTTTTGGGTGTTTATATTTATTTTCTTGTGATATTTTGGGAGAAAATTGTGCAACATATGTATAAATCCATTTGAAAATATGAAACTTATAGATTGTTATCTCTTTTCTTTTTTGAAATAATATTTGAAGATCGTTATTTGAATAAAAAATTAGAAGAAGAAGAAAAGAGAAATCATATGTAGAGAAAGAGACACAAACACGAAATAAATGAGTCATACTGCTTTACAATTTGAATTCCTTAAAATTCTCAAATTTATTTAAAAAGAAACTATTGTCATAATGGAAATTATTCTCTATATCAGCATATCTAATGATTTTCCTAAAATAATTGGGCCTTTATAAAACCCTTATAACGACAACAGGGATTTTGATCCTTCATTAAAAATGGTCCGTCAAAGAACAAGTTCTTCTAGTAGAAGCAATTGATTTGACAACCTGTGAACAAGTAATATGGAATGAACTCCGACATCAGTATGTTTAATCACCTTATTCCTTCTTCAACATCGTTTTGGGGGCCATATCATTTTTCAGCCAGATAAATCCATTTTTTCTCGAGATTTTTTCATATAACTACCTCAAATATCAAAAAAAAACAATTCTAAGATTTTTTCCCCCTCTCGGGTAAAGAATAATAAGAACAAAATTGGAGTTTGATGCATTTTTCTTCCTTTCGTTTTGGTTTTACCACTGGCGGTTGCTCTTTATCACTGCAGTCCAGATTAGAAAAGTTGATGTGAAATGTGCAATGGAAAATGTGGTGTGTTTTTAGTAGTGCTACAACTTAAACATCTATTTATAGGAAAAAATTGAGAATTTGGTCGACAAGCTAATTAATGTCCAGATAACAATAAAAATTTTGTGATACATTTTTTTCTTTAAGAATTTCTTAAATATTCAAAATTTATTTCTTAGATTTTCCCAAAAATTTAAAAGTCTTATTATTTGTTTTACTACGTTCTGTGTGGGAAATATTTTATTTAATGATTACTTTAACTTATCATAAACATGTATTAGTCAAATAGTAGTTAACTAGTTGTTTTAGTCATAAAGTGTCCAATGATTAAATTTATGAATGGTATACATCATTAATTTTTTATATGTAATCTTATAATGTTGTAAGTACCTTTACTTGAAATGATAATAGTTTGAACTAATATATTGTTTAAAGCGAGTATTGGTTTAAAAGTGAAAGCAATGACTATATAAATTCTTGAAATGGATGAATTAAATTTTTTTTGTAAAGAGTTGAAATATATTGCACTTGACAACAATTGTACAATTCAATTTTTTGGGACATGACTTAAAACCCATTACTATTGTAATACTGTATTTAAAGATATAAAGTGGTGGCCCAAATGACATTATAAATCTTGCATTATTATAAATAGTAACATGTCCAGCTTAACACTTATATATCATAAAAATACACCATTAAATAGTGTAGGGGAGTAACAAGTCTTACCCAAAGTTTGAAATTTTAACCACAATTTCGATCAAATTTCAAATATATTTCACATCTTTTTCCCAAACAACAACAACAACAACAACAAGAACAACTACAACAACAACAATAATAATAACAATAACAATACATCTATACTATCTCTAAAAGTAGGTTCAATGGATGAACCAGATAAGTCTCAATTCAAATTTTTTGGTTTTCGATTATCAATAATATTGAAGTGGTTGTTATTCAGATAATAAGTGTACTGTCTTATCACTCTATTTATTCTATGAATATCTTTACCATAGTATCTCCTTTTTGCTAAAATATTTTGTCACTATATCCTTTCGTTGGTATCTGCGATAAATAGGTGGTGTTTTTTCCAACAAAAAGCTAATATATGTCCGCCACAAGAACACCACATTTCTTCTCTCATCATAATTGACATGAATTCTAACAAAAATCAAATATCATAAAATTAATGGATATTTTATAGTTATCAAACAAACTAACACTTCACCAATTGTTTTAAACACTTTAACAATAAAAAGATAATTCAGAATGATATCTATAACTACATATCTAATCGATGGTGGTAACCACAATATTTTCATCAATTTTGCGTTTTTAGTTCTAGGCCCATATGAGTCTTCATTGTTACTAACATAGCCCTTTCGAACCTTTAAAATTCAATAATTCCATAGGAGTGAATCATATCTCATGCGATGGGTTTCAATTCTTAGTCTACAATATGGTACTCTAGTTCATTACTTAAAAAATCAGCGTATGCAGCGATTAAAAGTTCACAATATCTGTGTGGTATATCATCAATTAGAAAATATAATAACATCATATTTTGATAGTCGTAAGACAAAAAAAATAATGTAATACTTAAAGACTACTACTTTCTTGTTGGGCAATACCATTTATATGTCTGACTTTGAAGGGATGAGATTTGTTCTTTCCTAGGTAACATTCAAGAACTAACCAGTTGGATCGTTCGTTTTGCTAAAAAAATTCACTTAACCCAAGGTACTTTGGCAACATTGTAGACAATTTTTGAATCTTTGAGGATAATTTTCATTTTCACCTGGATGAGGACATCAAATCATAAATTTTTATGCACCGTTCCTTCAATGCAACGATTGCGAAGACCCAATGGAAGTACCCATTACTATTTACAGGGACATAAACAACATCTGTCAAGTGTCAAGGCAGCCCACAAGCTATACCAAAATTTTTCATAATGCCGACGATTTATCCTCATATTCATGAACAACACTAGCATTGTCAATGTATGTTTTGAAAAAACAACTAGTAGTGGTATGTCGATATTTAGAATGAATCTGTTGCTTCGTCTTGTTACGAAAATAGTAAAAAATGACATCAACATACTGCACAAATGCATCAAACAAGTGTATCTACGTATCAACTTATTTGTATATATTCATGTATTAATCAAAACATAAAATTGAACATTGATTTACCACATCAGTCCATCACTTATTGGGTTGAGTCATTACGTAGAACCAATTCTTTATTCTTTTGAAATGCAACTACAAAATCAAGTTGATCAAAATCAAGTTTTGAGTGATAGTTTAATTATCATCCTTGTCTATTCTGCAGTTATGTAATCATTATAAAGAGTTATTTAATGGACAACAAGAAGAAATACAAATAATAGTTTAACGAATTTACTTTTTTTCATGATGCTTGTAAAGACCCTCATTTATCCATTGCGAGAAACCTAACATTAGTTCAGTTGGACTCTCGTTGTCAATGATAAAACTTTCAAATGGATATTGTCACTTCACATCACAAATGACGACCTCGACTTTCTTTTCTTTCTTTTTTACTTTGTCTTTTTCTTTCTGATTCTCCTTCTCTTTCTCATTATCCTCCTTCTCTTTCTTCTTCTCCTTCTCCTTCTGCTTCGACTCCTTCTCCTTCTCCTCCTTTTCCTTCTTCTCCTTCTCCTCCATTTCCTTCTTCTCCTTTTCTTTCTTCTCACAAATTATATAAAGTATTTCAGAAATTATTGGTTCAACTCTCCTCTTCAAAGGCTTTGACATTCTTCATGGACTCTTTGGACATGCTTATTATGAGACAATTCCCTTCCCTTAAAATATCAGTGAAGTGTTTGTTTATTAACACAACGAATAAATAATCTGGTTGTCCTCACATCTTTCCATATACAACAGAACATTGGATCTTAGAAGATGACGTAAACCATAAACGATTGAGTGTTGTCCATGGAAGAAGCTTCTTGGGTATCATTTCATCCACAAGGTAAATAAACAAAATCGAGAGTTTACAATTCATTATAAAATAATATTAACATTTTGTTGCCACAGATTGATAGTATGTTACCATAAATTAACATTATGTTGCCCCATATGTATCTATTATTGCCACACATGAAATTTTATTTGACACATATGAATCTTATGTTGCCACAGATACATCATATGTTGACACAAATATACCAATTTTTGCCACAAATGAATTCTATGTTGCCACAGGTGAATTCTAAGTTGCCACAGATGAATCTTATGTTGCCACACATGACCATTTTTTTGCCCAAGCCTATAAGTAAGATGTTATAACTTACCCATTTTAAGTCGATTGCGGTTTCAGTTCAGAAAGAAGAGAGACTCACAACTAGAGATGAGGAGGAAAATAATGGAGATAGTTGGAGAGGAAGAGGAAGATAATGAGGATAGTCTAGTCGGATATTAAGATTGAAAAAGGAAAAAGAAGAACAAAAGAGAGAGAGAGAGAGATAGAGAGCGTTGGGAGAAGATTAAAAAAATGATTTGGATTGAATTATAAAAGTTCAAAAATGAAGTGCTTTTTGTATTTTATAAAACATTGAGAAAGTTTTTGAAATGTTAATTTGGTCCCAAATTCAGTTAATTACATTTTAAAGAAAATTTGACCAGCTCTTGGTCAATCTGTCACCAAAAATAAAATCAAGACTTATTTGACACCTTTTATTTAATTTTCTCAAGTTATTCTGGGTATAAAACATGGAGAAGGCTAAGGTTCTTTTTAGGAAGAGGGGATAGTGTGGTTTGGCAGAGAGGGTGTCGGTAATAAGGTGTGGAATGGGGGAGGATGGCCGGGTTCGAGAAGTGGGTTATTTTTTATTAATCAAATAAATTAGTTTTAGTGATTGGATATTATACTTTTAATACTAAATATTAATGTACTGTAAAAAATAAGCTTTAACCTCTGAAAATAAAAGGATTAATTAATTGAGTTGATCTCTTTTCAAAAATAATTTCTTATTTTATATATTATTTAATTATTACCATTTGTAACATTATATAACAACACTATATGTTTTATTTGATTTGTTTTTCTCTATCGGCTTTTAAATTTGTCACTTTTCGCTCTCTCTCGCTTTTTTTAATTTCTTACTCTTTCTCCCTCTATTTCTTTCAAACTTTCTATATCTCTATTTTTTCCACGCTTTCTTTTTTGTTTCTCTTTCTCCGTCTATTTATGTTGCTCTTTTTACTCTTTTTCTCTCTACTTTTTTCGTTGAAAAATCGATGATCTTATATTGAATAAAATATATATCAATAATTAATTAGACAAGATATCTAGTCTTAAAAAATGAGACACATAATAAACTTCCAATGAATTATATTGAATTATACATGTACTAAATCCATGTTAAAGTTGAAATAGAAGAAAATTAAATATGAATTGTCAAATGTAGCAAATGAAAAAATAAACATTCTTTTATTTGTAAACTGAATAAAACTTCTATTAATATAAATACACAAGTGATTGCCATTGTAACTTCAACCATCAATTTAGAAATTGTAATTAAACTTGTCTTTAAAATGTTATTACAAACACATATATTAAAGTTAATTAGAAAAACAATAACTGAATAAAAAATAACAAGATAAAGAAAGACATACGTGATCATGGTAATTAACTTATACCATAATGAATTAAACTAGTGATCACATAGAAACAAATAGAAAAAAACTGGCAAGATTAATTAATTTGGTATTAAAATTGGGCATTACGCAATATTCAGTTGGAATAGAATATAAATCAATAATGATGAGAACCATAATCAACGAAAAACACGAGAATGTATCTAACAAAAGAATCAAAACATATCTTTGTGAACTATATACATGTACTCTATAAGTTTATACATAAGTTTGATTAATATTATCAGAAATAGGTGATATTGTAATAGTATTAATATGTGTTGTTTCCTGGAATATAAAAGATTATAATGCATGACCTAAAAGAGTATAATTGGGTATCACAAAGAAGAGGATACATGGTTACCTAATTATTCTAATTGGTAATCCCAAGAACAAGATATCTTTTGAATATGATTTAAAGTATAGTTTCAATGATTTTTGATTCAATTTTAATAAATCCATGAAAAAAAATCTAATTCAATTTTAAATACATCTATTTTTAATAGTATTAAATATGTGTTGCTCCTGTATTATAAATATACTATAAGTGAATTCCTAATTTATCTACTAGGTAATCACCAAGAAGGATATACGTGAATTACTCAATATTCTAATTGTATCACAAAGAAAGATATTTTGGACAATAACTTTATTATAATGAGTAGAGTCCATGATTTTTAATTCAATTTTAATATAATTACGAAACAAATCTAATTCGATTTTAATATAGTTGCAAAATAATTCCAAAATCTTCATCTCTTAAGAGTTTTAATTTGAAATTTCTCCTAAAATCAATGTTAAACATAATCAATCTCCCTTAAAATTAAGATATAAACTACAATTGTTGTTTTCAATAATATGGAAGAAGAACTTATTCAAACTCATCATAATTTTGTAAAACCCAAATAATAAATGGAAAAGCTTGAAGTTTTTTATGGTCATCAATGGTGAATTCTTCCTATTGTAATTTTATAGATTTTAACTCTCAATTTGCACATACAATTTTGTACAATTTTTGGGTCTTTATATTATTTCTCTTGTGCTATTTTGGGAGAAAATCGTGCAACATATGTATAAATCGATTTGAAAATATGAAACTTATATACTGTTATCTCTTTTCTTTTTTGAAATAATATTTGAAGATCATTATTTGAATAAAATTTTTGAAGAAGAAGAAGAAGAAAAGAGAAATCATATGTAGAGAAAGAGACACAAACACGAAATAAATGAGTCATACTGCTTTACAATTTTAATTCCTTAAAATTCTCAAATTTATTTAAAAAGAAACTATTGTCATAAATGGTAAATATTTTCTCAATATAGCATATCTAAGTGATTTATCCGAAAATAAATTGGCCTCTATAAATACACTTATAACGACATGATTTGGATCCCTTCATTAAGAAATGGTCGTCAAAGAACAAGTTTCTTCTAGTAGAAGCAATTGATGCGACAAAACGATGTTGAACAAGGAATATGGAGATTAACTTCAAAATAAGTATTTTAATCATCTTATTCCTTCTTCAACGTCGTTTTGCCATATCAATTTCATCGTAGATAACTCATTTTTCTCGAGATTTTTTCAATATAACTACCTCAAATATAAAAAAAATTAAAGTTTTCTAAGTTTTTGCTTTGGGTAAAGAATAAATAAAGAACAATTTGAGTTTGATAAATTTTCTTTCGTTTTTGGGTTGTACTGCGGTGGTTCTTATCACTGTCAGTCATATTAGAAAAGTAATGTGAAATGGTAGTGTGGTTTAGTCTACAACTTAAGAAATCTATTTATAGGGAAAAATGGAGAAATTGGTCAAAAGCTAATTAATGTACAGATAAAAATTTGTGAACACATTTTTTTTCTTTAGATTTTCTTAAAATAGTCAAAATGTTATTTATTAGATTTTCCCAAAAATTAAAAGTCTTATTATTTGGTTTACTAAGTTCTTTTTAGGGATATTTTATTTAATGATGAATTTAACTTAATCAGAAACATGTATTAGTCAATATAGTAGTTAAACTAGTTTGTTAGTCATTAAAGTGGTCAAATTATTAAATTTATGAATGGTATACATCATTAAATTTTGTTATATGTATATCTTATAATGTGATAAGTACATATTACTTGAAAATTAATGAATAGTTAACTAATATAATTGTTAAAGACTATTGTTTAAAAGTGAAACAATTACTATATAAATCGTGAAATGGATGAGTAAATTCTTTGGGTAAAGAGTTTGAAATATATTTGCACTTTGACAAAAACTATTGTAACAATTTCAATTTTTGGACATGACTTATAACCCCAAGTACTATTTAATAGTGTATTTTAAAGATATATTGGTGCCCACATGAATATTATAAATCTTGCATTATTATAAATAGTAACATGTCCAGCTAAACACTTATATATCATTAAAATACACTATTAAATAGTGTAGGGGAGTAACAAGTCTTACCCAAAATTTGAAATTGTTACCACAATTTCAATCAAATTTTAAATATATTTCAGATCTTTTTTCCAAACAACAACAACAACAACAACAACAACAACAACAAGAACAACAAGAACAACAAGAACAACTACAACAACAATAATAATAATAGCAATTACAATAATACGCTATACTATCTATAAAAAGTAGGGTGCAAGGATAACCAATAAGTCTATTCAATTTTTTGGTTTTCGATTATCAATAATATTGAAGTGTTGTTATTCTGGATGATAATGTGACATATCTTATCACATATATTTATTCTTCTATATATCTTACCATATATCTCCTTATTGTTGACCATAATGTTTGTCCACATGTATATTTCTGTTGTATAACATTCCAGATAACTATTTGTTTTTTACAACAAAAGCTATATATGTCGCCACAAACACCACATTTCTTCCTCTGCATCATAATTGACATTATTCTTAACAAAATCAAAATAATCAGAAAATTTTTTATATTCTATATCAACAAACTTAACACTTCGAACCAATTGTTTTATACACTTTAACAATAAAAAGGTAATTCAGAATGATATCCATAACTACCTATCTATTCGATTGTGGTAACCACAATATTTTCATCAATTTTGCGTTTTTAATTCTAGGCCTATGTGGGTCTTCATTGTTACTAACATAGCCCTTTCGAACCTTTAAAATTCCATAATTCCATAGGAGTGAAGCATATCTCATGCGATGGGTTTCAGCACTTAGTCTACAAGATGGTACTCTAGTTCATTACTTAAAAAATCAGCGTATGCAGCGATAAAAAGTTCGCAATCTCTGTGTGGTATATCATCAATTAGAAAATACAATAACATCATATTTTGATAGTCGTAAGACAAAAAAAATAATGTGAACTTTAACGAAGACTACTTTCTTTTTGGGCAATACCATTTTATATGTCGACTTCGAAGGGATAGATTTGTTCCTTCCTTGTACCAACATTCCAGAACTAACCAGTTGGAGCGTTCAATTTTGCTAAAAAAATTCAACTTACTCAAGGTATCTTTGCAGCAAAGACATTGTAGACAATTTTTTGAATCTCAAGGATAATTTTTCATTTAGACCTAGATGAGGACATGACTTATATACTTTTATATTTATGCACTATTCCTTCAATGCAAACGATTTCGAAGAACCCAAGGGAAGCCCCATTACTATTTTATGGGACATAAACATCATCTGTCAAGTGTCAAGGCAGCCCACAAGCTTATACCAACCCTTTCATATGCCACGATTTTATCCTCATATTCCGGAACAAAACCAGCATTGTCATGTAGTTTGAAAAAAATAACTATATGGTAATCGATATTTAGAATGACTCTGTTGCTTCGTCTTGTTACGCAAATAGTAAAAAATGACATCAACATACTGTACAAATGCATCAAACAAGTGTATCTATGTATCAACTTATTTGTATATATTCATGTATTAATCAAAACATAAAACTGAACATTGATTTACCACATCAGTCCATCACTTATTGGGTTGAGTCATTACGTAGAATCAATTCTTTATTCTTTGGAAATGCAACTACAAAATCAAGTTGGTCAAAACCAAGTTTCGGGTGATAGTTTAATTAGTGATCATCCTTGTCCATTTTGCTGTTATGTAATCAATGTAAAGAATTATTTAATGGACAACAATAAGACAAATAATAGTTGAACGACTTTACTTTTTTGCATGATGGCGTGTTCAAGGACCTGTTTTATTTTTAAAAAATACTATTTGTTTTAAAATGTGTGACGAGACAGGTTTAAAAAAATTTCAATTAATCTTATATTAAGAAAATCAACTTTCCAAATTACGAGGCGCCCTGATTTTTTGTAAAATCAAGAAAATTTCAAAAGATGTATAACAGTTAAAAAAATGATTGAAAAGGTTGCGAAGTTCATGTACATGCCCGAAAAGTTTATTAGGCCCGCGGATGCCTGCTAACGTCGCGGTTGACCGGCCCTTTGACTCAAGTACTTTAAAAATATAATTTTTAAAACTATGTAAAAGAAAGTTCGTTTTAAATTTTTTTTATTTTCATTTTTTACTTCTAAATGGAAATATTAGATGGATATAAGTTCAGGGAAAATTAAATGGTGATAAAAGTAAATAACAAATAGTAACTAAAATAGTAAATTTAAAATATAAAAAATAGTTGCCCCTATAGGAGATTATATAAAATTCTACAAAATATTAATTTTAATTCAAACAAATAAATAATAGAGAGAAAAATATTTGAACTTGGGTTTGGGATTAAAAGGAAAAGGGGTGGAAGTGGGCCTGTTGAGGTTTTTTTTTTTAATTTTTTTAAAAAAAAGCCTGAGATATAGAAATTGGAGTGGACTGGGAAATGATAAGAAGCTGGGTTGAAAGGGAAAGGGAAAAAATAAATTGGGTTGGAGAGAGGAAATAAAGAAAAATGGTCGGATTATTGAGTTTCAGATGGGCCGAAAGGGAATTAAGAGTGGGCTGCTGAGGAATAGAAGGGAGTGGGTTGGAAATACTTACAAGAGAATGGTTAATTTAAATAAATAGCCAATAGATTTAAGATGAAATTTGGCTAAACACCTTAAATAAAACGAATTTGTATTAATTAATTAACGAGCTTCTTATTTTAAGATAATTATTTAAAAATTAAAAAATTGTAAATAGTGATTCAAAAAATAACCATAATTTAAACTAACTTATTTAAATAGAATACATACTAAAATTTAAAATATTTTTAGAATAAATCGTAAAATAACCAACTATATCTAATCATGGTACAATATCTAGGCTATCTAAAATAATAAGAAAAAAAGACAAACATTCAAAAATAACCCTAAAGTTCATAGAGTTATTATTATTTTTAAATTCGCAAAAATTCTAAACCTAATTACTTTAAATTGTTTTGGAGAAATTTAAGAAGCTCCAAAACTAATTTATACGGGAGTCGAACTTGGGTGTCACACTGTCCTCTTTTACTTGATGATGCAAGCAATTCGAGGAAAATGAAATTGACCAACCATTTGACCAACACCATTCCATCTGTACGGGAAGGATTTGGCAAAGGTTTTACGAATTATGGCCGAACCCTTGAAAACGGTTTTCCTACATATCTCAGGCTACTTTATAGAATTCAGGCCACTTGTAGTTCGATAAGCTTGAGTTAACGCACGACTTGAAGAATCAAATCATTTTAAAGTCACCGCCTTAGAAGGTATGGGAAATGCTCGAGAATAAATTGGAGAGCGATTTTTGGAATACGCTGAGTTTTTAAACATATTGAATCTGCCTACATATCCTTAACTTCAGGAATCAGGCTTGTGTGTAGTTCGACTCGATCGGTTGAAAGGAAATCTATTATTGCTAGAATAACCTTCAGTTTTGGACACTGGACAAATTAAACGGTCCTGAAAATAGGCTTTTAACCTCTTAGCCATAATGTGGCGCGCTTTCCACACCCATAATTATGAGCTTACAACACAGACATAATTCGCAAAGCTCTTGGCGCATTGTCCCTCATGTTTGCAAACTTGTCTTCTGAACTATACAAAATTTGCGGATGCAAAACTGGAACTGACAGAACTAAAGAAAATACCCACATGACTTAAGATAGGGGTGTGGTTCGATCGTAGTGGAAGTCGCTCCCTTGCTTGTGTCCTAAGAGTTTGACACTCCTCTTCGAACTGTGTCTCAGTTCGCTGCTAAGGAAAAGTTCCACGTTGGGCTGCATCCTTTTTGATGTCGTCCGCACCTGTGGTTTTAGGAGAATTCATCCTTTTGGATGCTCTCGACAAAGACTGAGATAAAACTCGTCAGCTTAAAAATGCAATTAAAATGGGAGACAGTGTCTTTTTACCATGTCGACACTTAATTGTTCTCCTCAATATTCGACGTCGACTCGATCTGTCTGACGTACAACAAATAAAGCTTATGACTTGTGTTTTGCAATATAATCTTCAATGTATTCTATACTTTATGTCGAAATAAATTAATAAATATTAATGCGATGTTGGTATTTCTTTTGACGTCATCTTCGATGCTCTTCTTAATGTTAACTTTTATCAAAAATAAAAGAGTGCAGTTGAGGCCGATGGATAATATTCCTCTTGGAATACACGATTTCCCTTTCTTTATCTGTGTATGCCTTCATACGGGGCATGAATATTTTCCTGCAATACGTAAATTAATGCGAGGTATGAAATCTTCTCGCAATGTATAATTTTTGGCGAGGCATGAAATCTTCTTGTGATGCACAAATTTCAATGAGGCATGAATTCTTCTCGTGACGCATAAATTTCAGCGAGGTATAAACTCTTCTCGTGATGTCTAAATTTCAGCAATGTATGAAATATTCTCGCAATGTATAAATTTGACGACGCATGAAATCTTCTCATCGTGCATAATTATTTACTAGCGATGCATGATTTCCGCGAAGCGTGATTTCCACGATGCATGATTTCCCGCGATGCATGATTTTCAACGAGGCCTGGATTCTTCTCATAATGCATAAATTTTGACGAGGTATGAAATCTTCTCGCGATATCTAAATTTCAGCGAGGTATGAAATCTTCTCGTGATGCATAAATTCTAGAGAGGTATGAACTCTTCTCTTGACGCATAATTTTTTGCGATGCATGATTTTCTGCGATGCATGATTTTCGCGATGCATAATTTCCACGATGCATGATTTTCCGCAATGCATGATATTCATATCGTCTTTGTTGATGATAACGGCAAGACGACCTCTAGATAATATATCGCCTTGATCGATAATAAAACAACCATCCCCCCTTGGGTAATGCATTGTCTTGATTGACAATAACAATCTTGTTTGATAATGTAATGCAAATAGCACAGTCCTTACGGAAAATCATAAAAACCATCAGGTGGAGAATCCTTGTTTGATCACATTTGAAGTTCTAGAAGCTCTTGTAAGTTTCATATGTTGGAACTGGAGTGAAAATAAACAATTCATATTCCAAGTCTTTGACATAAGTGAATAAATGGCCTCTTGTCTAGGAAAAACTCTTTATTTTGGGTTCCTCTTACTATTTCATCCTACTTTCTGTCCACTTTGCGTTTCCCACTAGTAATAGTTTTTAGTAATCTTTGGAGTTCTTTTGTAACTGAGGTTAGCTAGCTCAATATTATCCAACTCGCAACGAGGTGGATATGACTCGACTTAATATTCACAACTTGTAAGAGGTGGGATAGCTCGATAATAGTCCAACTGTAACGAGGTGGATGAAATCGATAATAGTCCATTGCTGAACGAGGGGGATTGGCTCGATAATTGTTCCAGCTGTGTAACGAGGCGGATGCTCATAAAATTCCAACTGGTAACGAGGTGGACACTCGATAATATTCAAAACTGGAACGAGGTGGGGACTAGATAATCATTCCAATTGTTAACGAGGGGGATGCTCGATATATTCCCAATGTGAAGAGAGTGGACGCTTGATAATATTCAATTTGTAAAGGAGGTGTATGCTCGATACATTCCAACTGTAACGAGGTGGACAATGATCGAGAATGTTCCATCTGTAACGAGGTGGAACGCTCGATAATATTGCAACTGTAATGAGGTGGACGCTCGATAATATTCCAACTGTAACGAGGTGGACGATCGGATAAATATGCCAACCTATACAAGGTTGAATGGCTCGATAATATACCACTGAATGGGTGGATGGCTCGATACATTCCAACTGAACGAGGTGGATGGCTCGATATTGTCCAACTATAACGAGGTTGGGGTGACATCAGATAATATTCCAACTGTTAAAGAGGTGGATTTGGAGGATCGATAATTATTCAACTGTAACGAGGATGGGGGGACGCTCGATAATAGTCCAACTGTAACAAGGGGATGGCTCGATAATAGTCCAACTGTAACGAGGTGGATAGCTCGATAATGTTCCAAATTTAACGAGGTGGATGGCTCAATCATAGTCCAACTGTAACGAGGTGGATGACTCGATGATAGTCAAGTTGTATTGAGGTGGATGGCTCGATAATGTGCCAGCTGTAACGAGGCGGATACTCGATAACCTTCCAACTGTAACGAGGTGGACGCTCGATAATATATGTCGCCACAAACACCACATTTTTTCCTCTGCATCATAATTGACATTTATTCTAACAAAAATCAAAATAATCATAAAAATTATTTATATTTATATTATCAACAAAACTTAACACTTCACCAATTGTTTTATACACTTTAACAATAAAAAGGTAATTCAGAATGATATCCATAACTACCTATCTATTAGATGGTGGTAACCACAATATTTTCATTAATTTTGCGTTTTTAGTTCTAGGCCTATGTGGGTCTTCATTGTTACTAACATAGCCCTTTCGAACCTTTAAAATTCCATAATTCCATAGGAGTGAAGCATATCTAATGCGATGGGTTTCAGCACTTAGTCTGCAAGATGGTACTCTAGTTCATTACTTACAAAATCAGCGTATGCAACGATAAAAAGTTCACAATCTCTGTGTGGTATATCATCAATTAGAAAATACAATAACATCATATTTTGATAGTCGTAAGACAAAAAAAATAATGTGATACTTAAAGACAACTACTTTCTTGTTGGGCAATACCATTTATATGTCTGACTTCGAAGGGATGAGATTTGTTCTTTCCTTGGTAACATTCAAGAACTAACCAGTTGGATCGTTCGTTTTGCTAAAAAAATTCACTTAAGTCAAGGTAATTTTGCAACATTGTAGACAATTTTCGAATCTCAGAGGATAATTTTTCATTTAGACCTAGATGAGGACTTCGACTTATATACTCTTATGCACTACTCCTTCAATGCAAAGATTTCGAAGACCCAATGGAAGTCCCCATTACTATTTACAGGGATATAAACATCATCTGTCAAGTGTCAAGGCAGCCCACTAGCTATACCAAACCCTTTCATAATGCCAACAATTTATCCTCATATTCAGGAACAACACTAGCATTGTCAATGTATGTTTTGAAAAAATAACTAGTAGTGGTATATCGATATTTAGGGAATACTCATGTTGCGTCGTCGTTTGTACGCAAATAGTAAAAAATGATCATAACATACTGTACAAGATGATCAACAAGGGTATCATGCTATCAAACTTATTTCTATAGTCAGTATTAATCAAAAACATAAAACTAAAAAAAAAAATTGATTTACCACATCAGTCCACTCAACTTATTGGGTTGAGTCATTACGTAGAACCAATTCTTTATTCTTTGGAAATGCAACTACAAAATCAAGTTGGTCAAAACCAAGTTTCGGGTGATAGTTTAATTAGTGATCATCCTTGTCCATTTTGCAGTTATGTAATCATTGTAAAGAGTTATTTAATGGACAACAAGAAGACAAATAGGAGTTGAACGACTTTACTTTTTTGCATGATGCTTGTAAAGACCTGTTTTATTTTTAAAAAACACTATTTGTTTAAAAAATGGTGTGAAGATGACTAGGTTTAGGAAAAATCAATTAATCTTATTATTTAAGAAAAATCAACTTTCCAAATTACGGAGTCGCCACTTGATTTTTTGTAAAATCAAGAAAAAATTTCAATAGATTTAAAAACAGATTAAAAAATTGATTGAAAAGGTTCGAAGTTCAATGTACATCCCGAGCAAGTTTTAGGCCATCGGGGGATGCTGCTAACTCGCGGTTTGACCGGCGATTGTGACTCAATACTTTGAATATATATTTTTAACTAAGTAAAAGAAAAAAAATTCTTTTAATTATTTTTTATTTCATTTTTACTTCGAAAAGGGAAATATTTAGATGGACCTAATTTAAGGAAAAACAAATGGTGATAAACGTAAATAAAACAAAATAAGTAAATAAAATAGTAAAATTTAAAATAATGAAAAATAGTTGCCCTATAGGAGATTATTAAAATTCTACAAAATTATTAATTTAATTCAAACAAATAAACAATAGAGAGAAAAATATTTGAACTTGGGCTTGAGGATTAAAAGGAAAAGGGTTGAAGTGGGCTGCTGAGTTTTTTTTTTTTAATTTTAAAAAAGGGCCTGAGAATAGAGAAATTGGAGTGGGCTGGGAATGAGAAGGAAACTGGGTTGAAGGGAAAGGGGAAAAAGGGAATTGGGTTGGGAAGAGAGGAAATAAAGAAAAATGGGTCTGGATTATGGAGTTTCAGAATGGGCTGGAAAGGGAATTAAAGTGGGCTGCTGAAGAAAATAGAAGGGAGTGGGCTGGAAATTAATTAAAAGAGAATGGGTTAATTTAATAAATAGCCAAATAGAGTTAAGATAAAAAAT
Organism: Solanum habrochaites; assembly: GCA_027704765.1. Classification (NCBI taxonomy): domain Eukaryota; kingdom Viridiplantae; phylum Streptophyta; class Magnoliopsida; order Solanales; family Solanaceae; genus Solanum; species Solanum habrochaites. Next base: position 46,179,678 of record JAKWJA010002500.1, read on the forward strand.
TTGGCTAAACCTTAAATAAAACGAATTTGTATTAATTAATTAACGAGCTTCTTATTTAGTAATATAATTATTTAAATTGTAAAATAGTGATTCAAAATATAACCATAATTTAAACTAAATTATTTAAATAGAATACTTACTAAAATTTAAAATATTTTGAGAAATAATCGTAAAATATACCAACTATATACATAATCATGTAAAATATATAGGCTATCTAAAAATAATAAGAAAAAAAAAGACAAAAGCATTCAAAATAACATAAAGTTCATATATTATTATTATTTTTATTCGCAAAAATTATAAAACTAATTACTTTAAATTGTTTGAAAATTTAAGAAGCTCGAAAACTAATTTATACCGGGGAGGGTCGAAATTGGGTGTCAACAACTATCCCTCATTTTACTTGTATTGATTCAAGCAATTCGAGGAAAATGAAATTGACCAAACCAATTTGACCAACCCCATTCATCTTTAAGGGAAGGATTTGGCAAAGGTTTTAGGAATTATGGCCGAACCCTTGAAACGGGTTTCTTACATATCTCAGGCTATATGAGAATTCAGGCCACTTGTAGTTCGATAAGCTTGATTTAACGCACGACTTTGAAAGAATTCAAAAGTCATTTGATACCACATTATGAAGGTATCGAAATGCTCGAGAATAAAATTGGAGAGCGAATGTTGGAATACAGCTTAGTTTTAAACATTGAATCTGCCTACACATCCTTAAACCTTCAGGAATCAGGCTGTGTGTAGTTCGACTCGATCGGTTTAAAAGGAAATCTATTATGCTAGATAACCTTCAGTTTTGGACAAGTGACAAATTAAACGAGTATGAAAAGGAGTCTTGTAACCTCTTAGACATGAATGGGGCGCGCTTCACACCCATAATTAAGAGCTTACACGGACATAATTTCCAAAGCTCTTGGTGCATTGTCACTCATTTTGAAAACTTGCTTCCGACATATACCAAAATTTTCGGATGCAAAACTGGAACTGACAGACCTAAAGAAAATACCCACATGACATAAGATAGGGGTGTGGTTCGATCGTAGTGGAAGTCGCTCCCTTGCTCGTGTCCTAAGAGTTTGACACTCCTCTTCGGACTGTGTCTCAGTTCGCTGCTGAGGAAAAGTTCCACGTTGTGCTGCATCCTTTTTTATGTCGTCCACACCTGTGGTTTTTGGAGAATTCATCCTTTTGGATGCTCTCGACAAAGACTGAGATAAAACTCGTTAGCTTAAAAATGCAATTAAAATGGGAGACAGTGTCTTTTTACCATGTCGACACTTCATTGTTCTCCTCAATATTCGACGTCAACTCGATCGGTCTGACGTACAACAAATAAAGCTTATGACTTGTGTTTTGCAATATAATCTTCAATGTACTCTATACTTGATGTCGAAATAAATAAATAAATGTTGATGCGATGTCGGTATTTCTTTTGACGTCATCTTCGATGCTCTTCTTGATGTTAACTTTTATCAAAAATAAAAGAATGCAGTTGAGGCCGATGGATAATATTCCTCTTGGAATACACGATTTCCCTTTCTTTATCCGTGTATGCCTTCTTGCTGGGCATGAATATCTTCCCGCAATACGTAAATTCTGCGAGGTGTGAAATCTTCTCGCAATGCATAATTTTCGGCGAGGCATGAAATCTTCTTGCGATGCACAAATTTCAATGAGGCATAAATTCTTCTCGTGACGCATAAATTTCAGCGAGGTATGAACTCTTCTCGCGATGTATAAATTTGACGACGCATTAAATCTTCTCATCGTGCATAATTATTTACTAGCGATGCATGATTTCCGCGAAGGTTGATTTCCACGATGCATGATTTCCTGTGATGCATGATTTTCAACGAGGCCTGGATTCTTCTCATAATGCATAAATTTTAGAGAGGTATGAAATCTTCTCACGATATCTAAATTTCAGCGAGGTATGAAATCTTCTCGTGATGCATAAATTCCAGAGAGGTATGAACTCTTCTCTTGATGCATTAATTTTTTGGCTATGCATGATTTTATGCGGAGTGGCATGATTTTGCGATGCATGATTCTGCGATGCATGATTTTCGCAAATGCATGATATTCCATATAGTCTCTGTTGATGATAACGGCCAAGAACAACCTACAGATATCTATCGACCTGATCGATAATAAAACAAACCATCCCCCCTGGGGGTAATGCATGTCTGATGACAATAAAAATCTGTTGATAATGTAGGCAAAATAGCGGGACCTTTACGGAAATCGTTACAAAATCAACCTGGAGAATCATGTTTTGATTCACCTTTTGAATCTATCTAGACGCTCTTGTATATTTCATGTTGTTGGAAACTGGATTGAAATAAACAATTATTATTCCCAAGTCTTGGAATAAGATGATATTATAAATGCCTCCCTTGCTTCTAGGAAACTTTTTGATTTTGGGATAGTTTTCTCCCTTTTTGGTCTTGTAACGAAGATAGCAGCTCAATAATTTTCATCCAACTGCAAAACGAGGGTGGATGACTCGATTAATATTTCCAACTGTAACGAGGTGGATAAGCTCAAGAATAGTCCAACTATAACGAGGTGGATGACTCGAAATAGTCTTGTTGTTGAACGAGGGTGGATGGCTCAATAATGTTACATCTGAGAACGAGGCGGAATGCTCGATAACATTTCCAACGTAACGAACGTGGACGCTCGATATTAATATTCCAACTTGTTAACGAGGTTGAGACTCGATAATATTCCAACGTAACGGGTGGATGTCCCCCTCGATTATATTCCCAAGGTGATGAGGTGGATGCTTGATAATATCCATGTAACGAGGTGGGATGCTCGATATATTCCAACTGTAACGAGGTGGAGATGAGAATGTTTCCCATCTGTAACGAGGTGGAATGCTCGATAATATTCCAACTGTTAACGAGGCTGACACTCGATAATATTCCAAGTAACGAGGTGGTTGCTCGAAAAATTCCAACTGTAAACAAGGTTGAATGGCCGATAATATTCCAACTGTAATGAGGTGGATGCTCAATAACATTCCAACTGAACGAGGTGGAGGATCGATAATAGTCCAACTTAATGAGTGGATGACCGATAATATTCCAACTGTAACGAGGTGGATGGATCGATAATATTTTCAAAATGTAACGATGTGGACGCTAGAAAATAGTCCAAATTAACAAAGGGTGGATGGCCTCAATAATAGTCCAAATGTAAACGAGGTGGATAGCTCGATAATATTCCAACTTTAACGAGGTGGATGGCTCAATCATAGTCCAACTGTAACGAGGTGGATGACTCGATGATAGTCCAGTTGCAACGAGGTGGATGGCTCGATAATGTGCCAGCTGTAACGAGGCGGATACTCGATAACATTCCAACTGTAACAAGGTGGACGCTCGATAATATTCCAACTGTAACGAGGTGGATGACTCGATAATATTCCAACTCTAACGAGGAGGATTCTCGATAATATTCCCAATGTGACGAGGTGGGCGCTTGATAATATTCCATTTGTAACGAGGTGGATGCTCGATATATTGCCAACTTGTAAGATGTGTGTGGATGATTCGAGAGTTCTATCTGTAAGAGGGGAACGCAAATAATCACTCCCTCACATTCCCCAACCCATCATAAACAGTCCCACACTCAACCACATACTCCAACCCAACCCCTACACAAAAATATCTCTCTCATCCATCACCACTCTCCCACCCCCCCCATCCCCCCCCCCCCCTCCGACCCACCTCCTCCCCCCCCCCAACCTCACAAAACACCACCCCCCTATGCCACCCCACCAACCCCTCCTCCTCCCACCACAACCCCAACAAAAACACCACATCTAACCACACTTCACCGTCCCCCACCCCCCCCATAACCCCACCCGCCACTCTTCCCCCCCTTCTCGATCAATATTGCAACTTTAACGAAGATGACGCTCTTGATAATATTCCAACTGTAACGAGGTGGACACTCGATAATATTCCAACTGTAACAAGGTGAATGGCTCAATAATATTCCAACTGTAATGAGTTGGATGTCTTGATAACATTCCAACTGTAACGAGGTGGATGACTCGATAATAGTCCAACTATAACGAGGTGGATGACTCGATAATATTCCAACTGTAACGAGGTTGATGATCAAGAATGTTCCATCTGTAACGAGGTGGAATGCTCGATAATATTCCAACTGTAACGAGGCTGACGCTCGATAATATTCCAACTGTAACGAGGTGGTTGCTCGATAATATTCCAACTGTAACAAGGTGAATGGCTCGATAATATTCTAACTGTAATGAGGTGGATGACTCGATAACATTCCAACTGTAACGAGGTGGATGGCTCGATAATTTCCAACTATAACGAGGTGGATGACTCGATAATATTCCAACTGTAACGAGGTGGATGGATCGATAATATTCCAACTGTAACGAGGTGGACGCTAGCAAAAATAGTCCAACTGTAACAAGGGGGATGGCTCAATAATAGTCCAACTGTAACGAGGTGGATAGCTCGATAACATTCCAACTTTAACGAGGTGGATGGCTCAATCATAGTCCAACTGTAACGAGGTGGATGACTCGATGATAGTCCAGTTGCAACGAGGTGGATGGCTCGATAATGTGCCAGCTGTAACGAGGCGGATACTCGATAACATTCCAACTGTAACGAGGTGGACGCTCGATAATATTCCAACTGTAACGAGGTGGATGACTCGATAATATTCCAACTTTAACGAGGTGGATTCTCGATAATATTCCCAATGTGACGAGGTGGGCGCTTGATAATATTCCATTTGTAACGAGGTGGATGCTCGATATATTCCAACTATAACGATATGGATGATCGAGAATGTTCCATCTGTAACGAGGTGGAACGCTCGATAATATTGCAACTGTAACGAAGATGACGCTCGATAATATTCCAACTGTAACGAGGTGGACGCTCGATAATATTCCAACTGTAACAAGGTGAATGGCTCAATAATATTCCAACTGTTATGAGGTGGATGGCTTGATAACATTCCAACTGTAACGAGGGGATAGGTGGATGGCGCGATAATAGTGCCAACTTACTCAACGAGGTGGATGACTCGATAATATTCCAACTTGTAAAGAGGGGATGGATCGATAATATTCCAACTGTAACGAGTGGTTGGACGCTCAAAAATAGTCCAACGGTAACAAGGGGGATGCTCGAAATAGGCCAACTGTACGAGGTGGTGGATAGCTCGATAATATTCCAAACTTTAACGAGGTTAGATGGCTCAATCATAGTCCCTCCAACTATAACGAGGTGGATGACTCGATGATAGTCCAGTTGCAACAGGTGGATGGCTCGATAATGGGTGCCAAGCGTAACAGGGCGGATAACTCGATAACATTCCAACTGTACGAGGGAGGATCATCCCACCACACCCCCATCATACCCCATTCAATTACCCCCCGCCAGTCTTATAGTTTCCTAGCTCGATAAATTATTTCCCAACTGTAACGAGGGGGATGACTCGATAATATGCCAACTTTAACGAGGTGGATTCTCCATTAATATCCCAATGTGACGAGGTGACGCTTGATAATATATCCATTTGTAACGAAGGTGGTATGCTCGAATATATTCCCAACTGTAAGATGTGGGATGATCGAGAAGTTCCTCTGTAATGAAGGTGGAACGCTCGATTAATATTTGCAACTGTAACGAAGGTTTGACGCGACGATAATATCCAACTGTAACAGGTGGTAGGCTCGATATAATATTCCAACTGTTTAATTTCCAACTGTTAATAGGTGATACCGATAACTTCCAACTGTAAGAGGTGGAATGGATCGATAATAGTCCAAATATTACGAGGTGGATGACTCGATAATATTCAAACTGTAACGAGGTGGATGGATCAATAATATTCCAACTGTAACGAGGTGGACGCTCGATAATAGTCCAACTGTAACAAGGGGGATGGCTCGATAATAGTCCAACTGTAACGAGGTGGATAGCTCGATAATATTCCAACTTTAACGAGGTGGATGGCTCAATCATAGTCCAACTATAACAAGGTAGATGACTCGATGATAGTCCAGTTGTAACGAAGTGGATGGCTCGATAATGTTCCAACTGTAACGAGGTGGATACTCGATAACATTCCAACTGTAAAAAGGTGGACGCTTGATAATATTCCAATTGTAACGAGGTGGATGATTCGATAATATTCCAACTATAACGAGGTGGATGCTCGTTAATATTCCCAATGTAACGAGGTGGACGCTTGATAATATTACATTTGTAACGAGGTGGATGTTAATATATATTCCAACTGTAACGAGGTGGATGATCGATAATGTTCCATCTGTAACGAGGTGGATGGCTCGATAATAGTCCAACTGTAACGAGGTGGAACGCTCGATAATATTCCAACTGTAACAAGGTGGACGCTCGATAATATTCCAACTGTAACGAGGTGGACGCTCGATAATATTCCAACTGTAACAAGGTGAGTGGCTTAATAATATTCCAACTGTAATGAGGTGGATGGATCGATAATATTCCAACTGTAACGAGGTGGATGGCTCGATAATAGTCCACCAGTAATGAGGTGGATGACTCAATAATATTCCAACTATAAACAGTGGATGATCGATAATATTCCAACTGTAACGCGGGGGACCGCTCAATAATAGCCCACCTCTAACGAGGGGAGGGCTCGATAATAGTCCCCCCCAACTATATCGAGGTGGATAACTTGATCATATTCCAAATGAACGAGGTGGTGGCTCAATATAGTCCAACTGTAACGAGGGGGATAGTCGATTAATATTCGAACTAAACGTGGTGGATGGCTCGATAATATTCCATCTGTAACGAGGTGGATGACTCGATAATATTCCAACTATAATGAGGTGGATGGCTCGATAATATTCCAACTGTAACAAGGTGGATGACTTGATAATATTCCAACTGCAACGAGGTAGGTGGCTCGATAATTTTCCATATAATTCAAAAATAGGAACCCAAAATGGAAAATCATATATACGAACCACTTATGGGGTGGACCACCCAACAGTACTATATGCGAATGTATTTTGATTGGCCAATCAAAACACATAATCCACTCATGGGGTGGATACCAAAAAAATTAGAATTATGACTCTGACATATTGAAGAAACAAAGTACGGCGAAATTGCTACGAGACAAACATACTAAAAAACTAAATTGATGTTTATGCACGTCGCGACTACGATTCTGTTCTTTAAAAGAAATAATTATTGAGGTGAATGACTTAATTAATTCAAATGAAAAATAAACACACTCTCGTCTTCCTTGACAAACTCAACTGAATTTGAGTTTGTTGCAGTCATTTTAAATCGTTATCGAAAACTTATAACAATTCGATAATTTTGACTGTCAAGGAGATATTATGGTCACCAACATCTTTCTGATGTGATGGACTCTGCAAATTCCCTTGCAACACTTCTAAGTTAGTGTCACTTTGATCATCTTCAAAATTTGATGTCGATTTAACATACAACTTTGGCATTACCATTACTATCACCTGGAAAAGCTCCACGTCGAACATTAGTATCGATGATGAAGTAAAGAATAAAAATAAAGTTGAGGAACTAGATTTAGTCATTTGGATTATCCAGATTAGGCTATGATGAGTCCAACTATAATATTTGATCATGACTCATAACTAACTATCCTCCCGCACTTGGCTTCTTGCAACTTTGAAAGAATCTAGCAGTGTTCGGCCTTAATATTACTGCAAGATAAAAAGAAACTTGTTTATAAATTACTTGAGGCAATATAAGGAACTAGAGATAAAATGAGATTGAAGATTTTCTAGGTTTTGTTGATGAGTCCACGATGGGTGCAAGTGACGCCCTTTGTCACTCTTGACAACTTTATATAGCCATTTTTGTGACTTCGATGTTCCTGCGTCCAGAGAAAAGTTCTTAGTTTGAAAGACTGATTTGTGTTGGTCTTGTCTCCATGCTTCTTCTTGATGTTGGCTTACACACTCGTCCGTCTTTGTATGGCATATTTGATGGAATTTTTGAGGATCCTCCTATAAAATTTGTTCCGGTCTAAAAATATATAAGAACTCTCATAACTTGCTTTGTTAATTCTGAGGTTGCTCATTCAAGAATTTTGAGGCCCTCCTCAAAATTTGTCCCAGTTTACCTCAATAAGTAACAAATGATATTTGTAGAATTTTTAAGATCATCTCAAAATTTTTGTCCTAGTTGCAAAATAGATTATCGTAATTTTGAGGTCCACCCAAAGCTAACTCCTTAGAATATTGGTCTTATGTTTTGACTTGTTAAAGAAGTCCAACTTCAAATGAATTTTTGAGATCCTCTCAAAAATTCTATCCTAGTTTCCAGTATGAAGAGAAATGGAAATCTTACTGGGTATATGATCGAGCCGTTGTGGCGCCTACGTATCTCATTGGAGCAGGAATCAAATCAAACGTAGTTCCCCTCTTAAGGATTAACCAAAATAGGAAGTTTTGATAAAGAAACGACCGAGGCTAACATAAGCCGCCTACGTATCTCATTCTTGAGAATTCGGGTCGAACGTAGTTCAGACAAGAAATGTAGATAAAATGAGGGGAAAAAAGGGGTTAAATACATTTCAAAAGAAAGGTAACAAAACTTCATATGCAAAATTTTGGCCAATGTTGGTCTTCTCGACCTTTGATGATGAATATCTTAAAATGAATCAGTTCAGAAATGTTTTGTACTCACTCTTAAGCATCCAATATGTCATCCATTCAATGTGGTTTCCTCAATATTGATCAAGTTGTGTTATATGTTTTGTATCCTTGTCGCTTCAGAGTTTAACAATTCTTGTGTCGTGTCCAACGGCTCTGAAGGAAATGAAGACATTTGTGGTCAGCTTGTAAAATTTTCCTAAAGGATTGAGCTGGTCTTCATTTTATGATAGAGCCATACCCGTGCTTTCAACCTGTCATAAGTTGAGTTTGAGATTCCCTTAATGGTGTAATACCTTAGGAGCTTCCTAAATTTTTGGGCGAGGAAATTTTTTCAGGTGAGATTATGGTTTGAATATTTCCTTTGAGAAGCTGGCCCTTATCGAGTAGTCGTGACCATACGACCTCCTCCACTTTTCCTTTTAGTTATCCATAATCACTTAATTTGCGAGATTTTTCATTAGATTGCAAGCGGTAAGTTTGGTGACATTTCCAGGTCTTGAAAACCATTTCTCCAAAGTTTTCCAACTTTTAAATCTCGAAAATTTTTGTCCATCATACACAACATCCTTCATATACGCAGGTCTTGAGTACGAATGAACATCAGTGATCTCATGCTCCCAACATGGGAGGTTGAACTCTTGCGGCCTCTTTCTCCAACAAAGAGCGTACTCTTGATAGTTGTGTTCCGGAGATTCTGTTTGATCTTGTCCAAGTAGTGCGATATGGGGCATCTTCTATGTTATGTCCAAATCTTGTCTGTGAAATCCTTTGCGAGGTGCATTCCAATTTTTTCCTTGTTCAGCTCTTACGATTGTAAGCCACTCTAGGTTCTCCACTAGACTTCGATGAAGAGGACACATCAATAATGCTTCATTTTTTCCACACTCCCACGAGTTGATACACAATAAACTTTCAGAGTGCTAGAGGATTTACTGTTCCTTTAAAAGTGAAAATTTGGCACTTTGAACCCTTCTGGGACAGGTCGAGATTCTGAGGATGGCATTATAAATCCTTATAGCTCAATCCATCGACTCGGAAATATAGTGCAACTCCATTCATGGCTTACTGATATTTCCTTTATATTCACCTTGAATTACCCTTCTTTGACCCCACCTCTCTCCGTTCTTATAGTAGATAAGCTCGAAACAGTCGGCCATAAGGTTCATTAAGTTGGGATTTGGAAAGTAGTCTTTTGGGTATTGGGTGGAAAAAATGAAGGATTATGGGTATTTTTTGAGTGACTTGATAATTTTGGGGCGAACGTTTGAGGATCAATATTTGGTTTTGAAGATGGGTGGAAGGTTTGAGTATCGTTCGTATTTTGGTTTCTTGAGGGAGATGGAGGATTTGAAGGTTTGGTTTTTTCAGGAGGATGTGGATGCTTGACATGATGTGGTGGCGTGGTGGCGTGACGGGATTGGGGGGTAGTTAAACGAATGGTGGTATTTTGAGCGGTGGTTAGAGAGAAGGTTTTGAACCCGTTCCTTGCTTGGTGGAGGAAAGTGAGTGGAAGGTCTTCCATCTCTTTCGAGGGTGAGGGATGAAATTGGATTAGACAATCTTGGCATTCTTTGCATTTCGACCTCATTCGGGGGCAATCTGTTGCATAACGCCAAATCAATTATTTTTTATCAGCGCGGTGGGTTGATCACGACAACATCATTCATGTCAATCTCATCATTGTTATCCCCCATATTTTCTTTTCTATTTGCAAATTTTGATCGGGGAATGAATCTTTAAAGGCTTAGACCTTGTGAAAAATAAGATGATCAACCAACTTATCAACACAGGTCAGTTATAAAAAACCTGACAATGAAAAAACGCAAAAACAACATGTGCTTAGTGCTTGGATTGGTGGTTGAAATAATACAAGATATCAATATAGGTGTAAACACATAAGAGTTGCTTTATTCGGGAGATGATAACACGGCTCATCAATATAGAGAAACCAATATACAAAAATGACTAAATAGACAGAAATTTGTATACTTGACTTGGGATTAGTGACTAAAAAGGTCGACTTGAGCGAGACAAAAGTTGACGGTATCTTCATGCTGTACTTTTGATTTTTATAAAGATGTGTAAAATCTAATTTCATTGTAAGAGCGAAAAAGATAAATAAAATTTCTCCAAAATTCTTTTGATTTTTTTGGCAATGATGAATCTTTTTCTGATATGAGAGTAGTACTAAAGAAAAAGAAGCTAAATTTTTTATTTTTGTTGTGGGAAAACTAAAGATGCGAAGAGTATTTTGATGCCCACTTTGATAGTGACTTGGTATTCATGCTTTAGGGTTTTTTAAAAATATTTGAAGAAGAGTGAGCTAGAGTATCTCCAAATAAAGAACATATTCACATAAGCAGTAAACACATGAAAAAATATTGCGCGTTCTATAAACAAATATTTTTTTTTTTGTGACCTTTTTGTGCCAGGTTAGTGTTAGCCTAGCGATTTTTTAGAGATGTATAGTCATTTGAAATATTATATTGGCCCAAAACTTAATTTATACAAATTTTCATGAATAAAACTCAATGGGGGATACCTAATAGGGGAAATTCATACGAATAAATCAGCCCACGCAGGAGATACGACCCTAAACTATGCCTACACGAAAGATCCTTCTTCTTCTTGACTTTTATAATCTGTTCGGTAGCAAACATCTTATGATGGACAGTTAGCTTTTAAAGTTCTTTCGTACACTTGTTAATAAACTAACTAATCTAATCTTACCCTACTATGAGCAATGATTTTCTCAAAACAACGTAAAATCTCAAATTTAAAACCACATAAGTATGAACGTCCATTTAGGTCGTGGGTCATTTTGGACTCTAGGTGGTCTTCTAATGGGCCCAACACGCCTTGGGTGTTGGTTCGTCTTAGTCCAATGCGCTAGATTCAGGATTGGGCTTCGCTCTATCTTAGTATGACTAAGATTGGGTTGTATTTGAAGTGGAAAGGATAACCCAAGCGGACTACTTGGGTTGGGACAGTTAACGATCGTTGACTATCAAGTAGCCAACTACACTCGTCAGGGTGTCCCGAGAAAATTTTAGATAACGAACGACTGCGAACCCGCATAATCGTCCTTTTAGTGGAAATGAAATAAATGTCATTTGACAAAATTTTATGATATGTCATGATTGCAATGACAGTTTATAAAAATTTAAACAATTCGTCACAAAATAATTAGTCAAATAGTCAAATCTTGTGGTAAGAACTTAATTAATCTCCAGCGGAGTCTCCATTTCTATTTTATTTTAAAAAATACTATTTGTTTAAAAAATGTTGTGAAGATTACTAGTTTTAGAAAAAATCAATTAATCTTATTATTTAGAAAAATCAACTTTCCAAAAAATTACGGGAGTTGCAACTGATTTTTGATAAAATCAAGAAAAAATTTCAAAAGATTTTTTTAAAACAGATTAAATCGATTTGAAAAGGTTTGAAGTTCAATGTAATCCGAGAAGTTATTAGGCCCTCGGGATGCCGCTAAACTCCGCGGTTGACCAGCGATTGACTAAATGACTTTTAAAAATAAAAATTTTAACTAAGTAAAGAGAAAATTCGTTTTAATATTTTTATTTCATTTTTTAATTCTAAAGGGAAATATTTAGAGGGATTTAATTTAAGGAAAACTAAATGGTGATAAAAGTAAATAAAACAAAATAAGTAAATAAAATAGAAAAATTTAAAATAATGAAAAATGGCTGCCCTTTAAGAGATTATTAAAATTCTACAAAAATATTAATTTAATTCAAACTAATAAACAATAGAGAGAAAAATATTTGAACTTGGGCTTGAGGATTAAAGGGAAAACGGTTGAAGTGGGCTGCTGATTTTTTTTTTCTTCAAAAAAGGGCCTGGGAATAGATGAATTAGAGTGGGCTGGGAATGAGAAGGAAATTGGGTTGAAGGGACAGGGGGAGAAGAGAAAAAGGGATTGGGTTGGGAAGAAGAGAGGAATTAAAGAAAAAAATGGGTCTGGATTAGGGCGTTCAGAATTGGGCCAGGAAAAGGGAATTAAGTGGGCTGACTGAAGGAAATAGAAAGGGAGTGGCTTGTAATTGGAATTAATTAAAATGGAAATGAGGTAATTTAATAATAGCCAAATAAGAGTTAAATGATAAATTGGTATCTAAAACCTTAAAAAAACGAATTGGTATTAATTAATTAACGACGCTTCTTAGTTTAGTAATATAATTATTAATTTGTAAAATAGTGATCAAAAATAACCATTAATTTTGAACTAAATTTTTAATAGAATCCTTACTAAAATTTAAAATATTTGAGAACTAATCGTGTAAAATATACCAAGTAATATACATAATCATGTAAAATCTATAGGCGAGCTAAAAATAATAAGAAAAAAAAAGGACAAAAAGTATTCAAATAAAAAACACAAGTTCAATCTATTATTATTTTATCGCAAAAAAATTATAAAACTAATTATGTTAAAATTTTTGGAAATTTAAGAAGCTCGAAAACTAATTTATACCGGGGAGAGTCGAAATTGGGTGTCAACAAGACCCTCATTTATCCACTGCGAGAAAGATAACATTAGTTCAGTTTGACCCTCGCTGTCAATGTTAAAACTTTCAAGTGGATATTTTCACTTCACATCACAAATAACGACCTCGACTTTCTTTTCTTTCATTTTTGCTTTGGCTTTTCTTTCTGATTCTCCTTCTCTTTCTCATTATCCTCCTTCTCTTTCTGTTGCACCTTCTCCTTATCCTTATCATTCTCCTTCTCCTTGTCCTTCTGCTTCGACTCCTTCTCCTTCTCCTACTTTTCCTTCTTCTCCTTCTCCTTCTCCTCCATTTAATTCTTCTCCTTTTCTTTCTTCTCACAAATTATATAAAGTGTCTGGGAAATATATTTTTTCAACCTCATACACTTCAAAGGCTGTGAATTCTTCATGGATCTTTGTACATCAATATTATGAGACAATTCCTAAAAAATATCAGTGAGATTTTTAACACGACTAATAAAATAATAATGTTGTTGCTCACATTCTTCGCATATACAAAGAGAACATTTGTTGTTAGAAGAGGAAGCAAGAACAATAAAAGATTGAGTTGTTGTCATGGATGAAACTTCTTGTATCATTTCATTCACAAGATAAATAAAAAAGATCGAGAGTTTACAATTAATTATAAAATAATATTAACATTTTGCTGCAACAGATTGATAGTATGTTAACATAAATTAATATTATACTGCCCCATTGTATCTACTATTGCCACACATGAAATTTTAGTTGTCACATATAAATCTTATGTTGCCACAAATAAATCATATGTTTAACACAAATATACCAATTTTTGCCCAAAATGAATTCTAGTTGCCCAGTTTTTTTTTTTTTTGAATAAAGTTACCATAGATGAATCTTATGTTGCCACACATGACCATTTTGTTGCCCAAACCTATAAGTAAGATGGTATAACTTACTCATTTTAAGTCGATTGCGATTTCAGTTCAGAAAGAAGAGAGACTCACAACTGGAGATGAGGAGGAAAATCATGGAGATAGTCGGAGACAAAGAAAAAGATAATGAGGATAGTCTAGTCGGGTTTTAAGATTGAAAAGGGAAAAAGAAGAAGAACAAAAGAGAGAGAGAGAACGTTGGGAGAAGATTAAAAAAAAATAAAAATGATTTAAATTGAATTATAAAAGTTCAAAAATGAAGTGCTTTTTTGTATTTTATAAAACATGAGGAAAGTTATGAAATGTTAATTTGTTCCCAAATTTAGTGAAATTACATTTTAAAGAGGGTCCCCAGCTATTGGTCAATTTGTCCCCAAAAATAAACCAGGACTGTATGTTGACACTTTTTTTAATTATCACTAGTTATTTTTGGGTTCAAAAAACATGGACAACCGCTCTAAGTTTTTTAGGAAGAGGGATAGTGGGGTTTGGCAGAGAGGGTGTTGGTAATAAGGTGTGGAATGGGGGAGGATGGAGGAGTTTGAGAAGGGGTATTTTTTATAATCAAATAAAGTAGTTTAAGTGAATTGGATATTATTACTTTTAATAATAAATATTAATGTACTATTAATTTTGTAACCAAAAAAGAGATTCAAACCTATAAAACGTTAAAAGGATTAAGTAATTGAGGATGATCTCTTTTCAAAAATAATTTCTTATTTTAAATATATTATTTAATTATTACCATTTGTACACATTATGTAAACAACACTATATGTTTATTGATTGTTTTTCTCTATCGGCATTTAAATTTGTCACTTTTCGTTGTCTCTCGCTTTTTTATATGCAGTACTAGGGCTCCCTGATTTCTTTCTAACATTATATATTCGGATTTTTCACGCTTCTTTTTATTTTTGTTTCTCTTTCTACGTCTATTTATGTTTCTCTTTTTTCTCTCTACTTTTTTCGTAGAAAATTCGATGATCTTAGATTGAATAAAATGTATATCAATAATTAATTAGACATGATATCTAGTCTTAAAAAATGAGACACATAATAAACTTCCAATGAATTATATTGAATTATAAATGTACTAAATCCATGTTAAAGTTAAAATAGAAGAAAATTAAACATGAATGTCAAATGTAGCAAATGAAAAAATAAACATTCTTCTATTTGCAAACTGAATAAAACTTCTATCAATAATAAATTAAACAAGTGATTCAATCGTAACATATCAATCAATAAATTTAGAAATTGAATTAAACTTGTCTTTGAAAATGTATTACACATATATTAAAGTTGAATTAGAAGAAACAATTAAACATGAATAAAAAAATAACTAATTAAAGAACAAACATTAATTTATATGGTGAATTAAACTTATATCAACAATGAATTAAACTAGTATCAAATAGAAAAAAATAAATAAAAAAAATGCAGATTGAATTAAATTGTTTAAATTGCATTACACCAATTCAAGTTGAAAGAACCAGAGAATCAAGAATGGATGAAGCAACCATAATCAACGAAAAAAACAAGAGAAATGATCTACAAAATGAATTAAAAATCTTGTGAAACATTATATAACATGTATTATATGAGTAGTATATATTATTTTAATTAATATTATCAAGTAATAGGTGATATTTGTAATATATATTAAATATGTGTTGTTCCTGTAGTATAAATATATTACAAGTGCATTACCTAAACTATTCTAATTGGTATCATAAAGAAGAGGATACATGTGAATTACCTAAATTATTCTAATTGGTATCACCAAGAACAAGATATATTTTGAATATGTATTATAAAAGTATAGTTCATGATTTTGATTCAATTTTAATACAATCATGAAAAAAATCTAATACAATTTTAATACATATATTTTTAACAAGTATTCAATATGTGTTGCTCCTGTATTATAAATATATTATAAGTGAATTGCCTAATTTATTCTAATTGGTATCACAAAGAAGAGGATATACGTGAATTACAAAAATTATTCTAATTGGTATCACCAAGAAGAGGATATATTTGAAATATGTATTATAATAGTGTAGTCCATAATTTTAATTCAATTTTAATATAATTATGAAACAAAACTAATTCTATTTAAATATATCTGCAAAACAATTCCAAAATCTTCATCTCTTAAGAGTTTTAATTTGAATTTTTTCCTAAAATCAATGTTAAACATAATCAATCTCCCTTAAAATTAAGATATAAACTCCAATTGTTATTTTCAATAATATGGAAGAACAACTTATTTAAACTCATCATAATTTTGTAAAACCCAAATAATAAATAGAAAAGCTTGAAGTTTTTTATGGTCATCAATGGGGAATTCTTCCTATAGTAATTTTATAGATTTTAAATTTCAATTTGCACATACAATTTTGTACAATTTTTTTGGTCATAATATTATTATTCTTGTGATATTTTGGGAGAAAATCGTGCAACATATGTATAAATCGATTGAAAATATAAAACTTATATATTGTTATTTCTTTTCTTTTTTGAAATAATATTTCAAGTTGTTATTTGAATAAAAAAATTGAAGAAGAAGAAGAAAAGAGAAATCATACGTAGAGAACGAGACACAAACACGAAATAAATGAGTCAGACTGCTTCACAATTTTAATTCCTTAAAATTCTCAAATTTATTTAAAAAGAAACTATTGTCATAAATGGTAAATATTTTCTTAATATAAGCAATATTAAGTATTACCGAAAATAAAATTGGTTCTCACTATAAATATAAACTTATAACGACAGGATTTGGATCCCTTCATTAAGAAATTGTCATCAAAGAACAAGTTTCTTCTAGTAGAAGCAATTTATGTGATAAAATGATGTTGAACAAGGAATATGGAGATTAACTTAGAAATAAGAATTTTAATCACCTTATTCCTTATTCAACATCATTTTGTCATATCAATTTCATCGTATATAAGTCATTTTTCTCGAGATTTTTTCGATATGACTAACACAAATATAATTTTTTTTAAGTTTTCTAAGTTTTTGCTTTGGGTTATGAATGAATAAAGAACAAAATTGGAGTTTGATCAATTTTCTTTCGTTTTTGGGTTGTACTGTGGTGGTTCTTATCACTATCGGTCATATTATTAAAAGTGATGTGAAATGGTGCAATGAATAATGGTAGTGTGGTTTAGTCTACTACTTAAGAAATCTATTTATATGGAAAACTGGAGAAATTGGTCAAAAGCTAATTAATGTACAGATAAAAAATTGTGAATAAATTTTTTTTCTTAGATTTTTTAAAATAGTCAAAATGTTATTTATTAAATTTTCCCAAAAATTAAAAGTTTATTATTTGTTTTACTAAATTCTTTTTTGGGATATTTTATTTAATAATGAATTTAACTTAATCAGAAACATGTATTAGTCAATATAGTAGTTAAACTAGTTTGTTAGTCATTGAAGTGGTCAAATTATTAAATTTATGAATGGTATGCATTATTAAATTTTGTTATATGTATATCTTATAATGTGATAAGTACATATTACTTGAAAATTAATGAATAGTTGACTTATATAATTGTTAAAGACTATTTTTTAAAAGTAAAACAATTACTATATAAATTGTGAAATGGATGAGTAAATTTTTTGGGTAAAGAGTTTAAAATATATTTGAACTTTGACAAAAACTGTTGTAAGAATTTCAATTTTTGGACATGACTTATAACCTCATGTACTATTTAATAGTTTATTTTAAAGATATATTGGTGCCCACATGAACATTATAAATCTTGCATTATTATAAATAGTAACATGTCTAGCTAAACACTTATATATATTTAAAATACACTATGAAATAGTGTAGGGGAGTAACAAGTCTTACCCAAAGTTTGAAATTGATACCACAATTTCGATAAAATTTCAAATATATTTCAGATTTTTTTCCCAAATAACAACAAGAACAAGAACAACAACAACAACAACAACAACAATAATAATAATAACAATAACAATAATATGCTATACTATCTATAAAAAGTAGGGTGCAAGGATGACCAATAAGTCTATTCAATATTTTGGTTTTCGATTAGTAATAATATTGAAGTGTTGTTATTCAGGATGATAATGTGACATATCTTATCAAATACTGTGACATATCTTACCATATATCTCCTTTCTGTTGAAATATGTTGTCACATGTATCCTTTATGTTGGTATACATGTAGATGAATATGTGGTGTTTTTTACAACGAAAGCTATATATGTCGCCACAAACACCACATTTCTTCCTCTGCATCATAATAGACATTTATTCTAACAAAAATCAAAATAATCATAAAAATTATTTATCTTTATATTATCAACAAAACTTAACACTTCACCAATTGGTTTACACAACTTAACAATAAAAAGATAATTCATAATGATATCCATAACTACCTATCTAATCAATGGTGGTAACCACAATATTTTCATCAATTTTTGCGTTTTTAGTTCTAGGCCTATGTGGGTCTTCATTGTTACTAACATAGCCCTTTCGAACCTTTAAAATTCCATAATTCCATAGGAGTGAAGCATATCTCATGGGATGGGTTTCAGCACTTAGTCTACAAGATGGTACTCTAGTTCATTACTGTAACGACCTGTTTAGTCGTTTTGAGCAACATATTTTATTTCTGGAAAAACTGGCTGAGTCGACAGGATCCAACGACGGACCGTCGCAAAGGGCACGACGGACCGTCATGGGGGTATCGTCCAAAAAACTTAGAATTTAGAATTTGTGGTACTGAGATCGACTCTCTGAACGTCCACGACGGGGTGGCAGGAGGGACCGTCTCATTCATGACGGGCCGCGTCACAGACCTTTTACTGACATCAGTCTCGAGCTTTGTGACGCAGCAGCAGGACGGACCGTCGCAGGCACGACGGCCCGTCACGGGCTGCGGATCGGACTGGGTCGGATTCTGTGAAATAATTAAGGGGCGTTTGGAGATTCCGTTATAATTATAAAGTTAGTGGTTGAATATTAATAATCAATTTCTTGCGGGTTAAAGGAGATAAACCTAAATAATTAGTGGGTTACTTTTATCATTATTATACTATTATATGTCACGAACCAAAACCGAGCCGCAGACTGCACCCACATTTACCGTCCTATGAGTGAGCGACCAACCAATCTAAAACCGTATCATTCAATTACATCGACATAAAGATGCGGAAGACTTAAAACTCATAAATAAAAAGGACAATTCAAAAATTCTAAAATTCAAAAAAAACTTATATTAATTCCCCAAAATCTGGAAGTCATCACACAAGAACATATATGATCAAATTACTAAACGAAGGTCGTCTACGAAGCTAAAACAAATAAAAGCTAGTCTATGCCGAAATTAAAGGCATCAAGACATGAGGAAGGAGATCCAGTCAAGCTAGAAAGCTTATTAGCTCACCCTGAAGATCCGGGTTTGATTGTGACGAAGACTAGCTTGAACTACTGTTGCAGTCGAAGATGACGGCACGTTTGCTGCACTCCACAACTAAACAAAGGAAAACATAAACGTAGGGGGGTCAGTACAAACCCAAGTTTAGTACTGAGTAGGGATCATCGGCAACTCAAAAGAGGACAACATAATACAAGGTAACATCATAAAATAAACTAATCTCCTTAGCATGCAGCCATTTACAATTACCATTAATCCTTGGTTTTACAAACCAAGCACATGTCAATGAGGACTCATGCCTCTTCATCATACTCCTTTGGGAACACACGTTCTTTAATTGACTATATTAGTATCTTTCAAGATTCAAATTTTATTTATTTCTCTGTGTCGGTACGTGACCACTCCGCCTCCTCATTCTATCCTGGTACCGGAACGTGGCAACCGATCCATTACTCCTCCTGGGTCGGAAGTGACCCTCCGATCATCATATTCTCCTGGTAACGGAACGTGGGCACCCGATCCATATACTATACTGGTGTCGGAACGTGACACTCCGATCCCATATTCTATCTGGACCGGAAGTGGCACTGATCAATATACTATCCTGGTGTCGGAACGTGGACCACTCCGATCCTCAATTTTATCCTGGTGTCGAACGTGACACTCCGATCACCATATTATATCCTGGTACGGAACGTGGCACACGATCCCCGCGAACTCAATAATTCGTTATTAAGCCTTCTTTTATACCAAGGCATCATCATTAACAAAGTAGTTAGGGTCTCAGATTTAGATTCAATAGCTTCATCATGCTATTTTATCACAATCATGTATATATATATAAGATCACATCATGCATACACGCAAATTAAGCTATAGAAGACTTTACTAATACTACAAACACCATGATCATTCGCTATAAGAGTTACTACGAATATGTAAAAAGAAACCAAACCTACCTCCACCCCTGAAGAATCGGTGATCATCAAGCAAGCAATTCCTCAAGTTCTTGTTGTCCTCTGTTTCCTCTCTTTGAGCGATTTCTTCTTCTCTTGCTGTTCTTTCTATTTTTCTTATTCAACCCTTTTCTTTACACCTATATATGTAATAAGAATGAAGGATGGAAAATCAATAACCCCACTAATTTAACTTAAGGATTACATCTTTTAAACCCCCAAGTAATTAGACTTATTAACATAACCCTCTAACGTATAATTAAACAGGAATAGTCAAAAACGTCCTTAAAACGTGTAAAGAAATCGACCCCAAAACTGGGAGTGAGTAGCCGTGACGGGCCGTTAACGCCTGATTGCGACGGTCCGTCCTGCTGTCCGTCACAAGGTCCATAGACTTGTTTTAAGTGGATGGCCTGTGACGGGAGTGAGCCAGAGAACGGTCCATCCTGCCATTCCGTCACGACGTTTTTTCAGAGAGTCGATTTTCAGTACACAATTTCAGATTTTTCTAAAGTGTTGTGAAACGACACCATCCACGACGCCGTCCGTCGTGACCTTGACGGTCCGTCGTGGGCCTCCGTCACCTCTGCCGTTTCCAGAATAAAGTTTGTTGCTCAAAACGACTAAACAGGTCGGTTACATAGATACCAATTACCATCGTTCGTCCCCGAAACGATCACAAGAGGAAAACAAGGCGAAAAGGATACATGAATCTGTCAGCAGAATGTGGGTATCTTTCTCGATATCTGCCTCCCTTCTCACAGTGGTTCTTCAAACCCGGTCGATTCTCTCCAGTGCACCTTGGATGGATGGATGCACATCTCTCTTGGACCTTCAACTTGCGAACTTCTCTATCTAAAAATAGCAACAGGTTCCTCCTCATAAGACAAATTCTCATCAAGCAAAAACTGAATCCCAACGGAATAATGTAATTTCCATCACCCTGGATCTTTTCAACATCGACACATTTGAAAACACCGGATGTACTTCCGGAACAGCCCTGGAGGCAGGGCTAACTCTAAGCAACTTCCCCTAATCGTTTTAAGTACTTCAAAGGGACCCAATGTACATTGGGACTTAGCTTGCCTCTTTACCAAACCGCAAACCCCTTCCATTTATTGGTGATGAACAAAGCACCCAATACCCCTCGCCCTCTCGCATTCTTTTCCTCCACATCGCCTTCAATGGGTTAGACCTAAAATCTGATCAATCTGCTAAGGATTCCTTTGTTCCCTACCATTTGTACACCTTTACCCAACGACCCCTCTGTCTCCTACCTCCACCTAATTCACACCCACCTATCACCCCCCAACCCGTAGCCTCCTGAAACCAACTTTTACACCTTACGCGCATACAGCAGGTTCCCATCACCTCCCCCCCATGTCAATTTCCAGTCCCATTTTTCGAACATGACCCATCATCCTCAGCTCCTAGCCCTCCCACCAGGCTACTACTGAGTATATCCCTCTAACTGGACCCCCCCACTGTTCCACGTCAATCAACAGCATTCCTACTACCCAATTCAATACCCTTCCTGAACCAGTCATCTCACTGTCATTCGATGCAAGAACCAAATAAAACATCTCCACCCACCCATTCTTCCTTCCTACTCCCCCTGCTCCTCTCGCTTTTATAGAACCCACTTTCCATCCACCGCTACACCTTCCGGTTCCCTTGTTCAAACAAGAATTGTTCACACTCATGAACTCACCATAGTCTCTGAACCTTTCGATCTGCATATTCTTTTTGTCTACTTTGCCCCGCTCTAGGAAGCTTTATTGAATGGACTTCACTTTCTCCATCGAATTCTCTCAAAAATCGTACCCCAAGTCTAACTTACGAATGCATCAAAACCAACCAATGGGAGGACTTACATATCCTACCATACAATGCTTAAAAGGGAGCCATATTAATGCTTGAAGTGATAGCTATTATTGGATGCAAAAAACTCCGCTAAGGGTAAGAAGCTATACCAAGGGCCACCGAATCTATCACACATGCACGAAGCATATCCTCCAAAATTGGAATCCGTTCGCTCAGGGATACCATCGGATCTGAGGATTGGAACGCGGTGGTACTACTGTCCAACCTAGTACCCAATTCTGCATGCAATGTTTCCAAAAACTTAGAAGTAAACTTGAGTACCTCTATCTTGATTGATGGACAGTGGAACTCCATGCAATAGAACAACTTCTGAGATGTAAAGTTTGCTAACCTTCTCTGAATTGTAAGTCACCTTAACCGGAATGAAAAATGGCAGACTTAGTTAACCTCTCAACAATCCCATAGGAGTCATTACTTGCCCAATGTCTTTGGAAGACCAAACCACGAAGCAATGCGATTCTCCTCCCATTCAATTCCGGAATGGGCCATTCTTCTGAAGTGTTCCTCCGGGCCCTGGGTTAATACTTTACTGTGGACAATTTGGCATTTGGCAATAAAATCCACAATAGACGCTCATTCTTCTCCACCACCAAAGTGTTGCTTTAGGTCACCGGGTACATCTGGTTTTGCACCCGGATGTGGATCGACTACTCGAACTATGAGCCTCTGTCAGAATAGTGTGAGTCAAATCATCGACGCGAGGGTACTACCACATACCGGACCTTATCATCAAAAACAACCTTCTTCATCGACTTTCGCTTCTTTAGCCTCTCCTTGCAAAACTTATCTCGGATTCGGCTTAGTTTTCGTCATCAAACTGCTTTCCATTGATCTGGTCAAGGAAAAGGAGATCTTGCCTCCACAAAGCTAAAATCTCCCTTCTCATACTCTAATCTCATAAGGTCGTTAGCCAGACTCTGAACCTCCCTAGATAATTGGGCGTCTAGAGCCTTGCAAGTGAGCTAGGGGACTTCCCATGCTTCCCGCCTTTCTACTTAAAGCATCAGCTACAACCAGTTGCATTCCCTGGATGATACAAAATAGTGATGTCGTAGTCCTTCAGTAGTTCCATCCATCTCCTCTGTCTTCAAATTCAAATCTCTCGGAGTTGCAGAATACTGTAGACTACGATGATCCGTATAGGAAATCACACTTAACCCCATATAAATAGTGTCTCATTGCCTTTAATTGCAACCACATGCCAGCCAACTCTAATCTGGGTCGGATAGTTACGTTCATGCACCTTTAATTGTCTTGAAGCATAAGCAATCACATCTTGCTCTTGCATTAGCACCGCACCCAAACCCGAATAGGATTGCATTTTCACAATAGATTAATGAAATTCTTACCTTCCACTGGCAAGGTGAGAACAAATGGTGCAGAGTAGTAACAGAGTCTTGAGCTTCTGAAAGGCTTTCTCGCACTCATCCGGACCCCCATTACAAATGGAATATTGTGCTTAGTCAAGTTCGTCAGTTGGGCGCAATAGAAGAGAATCCCTTGACAAAATCGGCGGGTGAGTAGTAGGCTAACCCAAAAAAACTCCTTATTCTGACACATTAGTAGGTCTTACCCCCAATTTCTTCACGACTCGATACTTAGACGGAATCCACCATCACTCCTCCTTAGAAGAAACACGTGCCCAAGAAGGACACTGCATCTAGCAAAAAAACTCACACTTAGAGAACTTGGCTAAAGCGTTTTTCTCCCCTCAACATTTCCAATACATCTCAAATGCTCCTAAGTTCCTTAACTCGTGGAGTATATCCAGTATATCATCAATAAAAGTACGATCACAAGAGATCTAAATAGGGGCTTTAAAATCCCGTTCATCAAACTCATGAACGCAGCAGGGGGCATTCGTAAGAACAAAAGAACATCACTACAAATTCGTAATGCCCTACGGGGTTCTCAAAGCAGTCGTTGGCACATCCGTGATCGTATTTTTCAAGTGATGATAACCGATCTCAAGTCAATTTAGAGAAGAAAAGCAACTTGTAACTGGATCGAACAAGTCATCAATGCGAGGGGGCGAAGGGAAGAGGATACGGTTCTTTATCGTCACCTTGTTTCAAACTGCCGGTAGTTATGCAATCCGAAAATCATCTTCTTCTTTACAACAAAAAACGGAGCACCCCAAGGAGATGCACTTGGTCTAATGAAGCCTTTGCTAACAACTCTTGAAGTGGGCTTTTAAACTCTCTTAACTCGCGGGAGCCATTCTATAAGGGGTATAGAAAGGGGGCGAGTACCGGTTCAGATCAATACAGAAGTCAATATCCCCTATCTGGGGGCATACCCGGAAGATTTGTAGGGAACACGTCAGAAACTCACGGACACGAAAAACCGACTCAATCGAGGTATTGGGTAGTGTCATCCTTGAGATGTGCCAAGAAAGCTTAAAAACCTTTATAAGCATTTTCTTAGCACCTAGAAAGGAGATGATAAGCACCGGATTGGAAGTGTAGTCACCCTCCACACTAACGGATCTGCCCAGGCTTGCTAACGTCACCGTTTTAGCATTACAATCCAGATCGGCCAAATTGAGGAGGAAAGCCCAAGTCATACCCAGAATCACATCAAAATCAACATCTCTAAGATAACCACAAATTATAACATAAGTGTTACTCCCCCAACACGTTCACCAACAAGACCTATATACCCTTTTAGACTACCAAAGTCTCACCCACCGGGTAGAAAACACGAATAGGAGTATCAAGTAATTCACAATGTAAATTTAGACACCCTAGCAAATGAGGAAGATCACATAAGAAAATGAGGATCCAGGGATCAAAACAAATACAGAAGAAGCCATGCAATCACAACCAGAAGCTTACCTGTGATGACAGCACACATTGTTCCGCCTCTGGATCTCCAGGGAAAGCATAAACAATGGGCCCCTTTCGTTTGTTTTTTGTCCGTTGCCCCTACCATGTTGTGATGTAGTGGCTCCAGTTTGCCCCATCACCCCGGCCATTTTGGTGACCACCATTACCTCGACAACCTCGTCCTCCGGAATTAACGCCTCCTCTGCCATGAAACACCTATGCCCTAAACGTTGGGGGTCTACGCTCTGGTTTGGACAATACCTCTTGATATGCCCAGTATCCCACACCATAAAACTCTCTAGATTCACGCAGAGGTCTCTCAGAGGGAAATGTTGGACCCGGTTATGAGGTGAACCCCCAACTAAGTCTGTAGTGAATGACTGAATGGCGAACTGAGTAGCCTCGGAACCCTTGTCCTATAGAGTAAGAACCATTAAAACTCACTCCCTTTCGAAAAACCTCTTTGATGCGAAGCCATGGTGAATTCATTCTGGGCTTCATCCTTTCCACTCTACCAACGAAATCTACACTTATTGAAAGGATTTTTGCCGGCCGCTACCTGTAAGGCTGTGAAATTTGCAAGATCTGATCTCAACCCCTTCACAAAACGGCGAGAATCGCTCTTGTGATGAAACAAAGTTGCCGGGGTGGCATATCTTGATAGTGCACGAAACTTAGCCTCATAGATTGGACTGAATTATACCTTGTTTAGGCTCACGAAACTATCCCTTTTCTATCCCTCAAAGTCCGGGGGATAACTTCCCCTAAACAAAACTAGAGAATTGAGGGACCCAAGTCATAGGTGGTGCCTATGTGGTTGACATTCAAATTTGGACCGCCCCACATTTTGGCGTTCCCTTGAAACTGGATAACTCACGAACTCAACCCCAAACCGTTATACTATACCCATCTTGTGTAGTAGCTCATGACAGGTAAACCAGAAAATCGTAATAAGCAATCCTCAGATTCTGCACCCTTGAAGACTGGAGGTCAATTTCAAGAAACTTACTAAAAATCATGCTGATCATTGGTCATAAGGCCCAGTAGTCAGTCGTGGAAACGTCCTATGGCCAATGAGACATCCCTACGAGGGGCCATAGTGGCGGCATGTCGTACCTCTGACAACCGGAGGTGGTGGTGCAGAAAACGTTTGGGGGTCGGGTGCATGTGACCCTGATCAGACAACCCACTAGATAAGAGAGCCCCTGATTGATCATCTCTTGGGGTAGGTTGGGGTGTGGCAGTTCCTCGTTCTGTTTAACTTGTTCATTCTCACCTTCCTCCCCTTCTCTTACTACCCTCCTCAGTCGGTGGAGGAGTCACGCTTTCCTAGGCACAGATGGGCTAGGTGCTCGTCATCTCCCTCTAGATGACGTCCCTCCACGACCTCTACCGCGCCTCTTGCCACGTTGCATCCGGCTACAGCCCTAGTGGCCTGGTTCAGATGCATCTTGTTGCTGATGTTGACGTTTGGCGTAGGCGTGCTCTATTCGCACAATCTGCGAAAAATAGAGTGAAGATGGTCAAGATTACCAATTTGTATCACCTAGATACCAATTGGATCCAAGTAAGAGCCAGAAAGAAAGAAAGAAGGAAGAAGTTCCTAAAGTCTTTATAGCCTCTCAAAGAAAAGTAAGGCCGTCCCCCTACCGTTCTTAAGACCTACTAGGACCTGTTCTGGTGTGATGAGACCAACGAAAACCTAATGCTTTGATACCAAGTTTGTCAGACCCAAAACCGAGCCGAGACTGAGCACCAACAATTACCCTCCTATGTGGAGCGACCAACCAATCTTAAACCTTTATGTCATGTCCCAATTTAATAGTAGAAATAAAGTAATGCGGAGAAGACTTAAACTCATAAAATAAAAGACAAGTCAATAACTCTTAAAATTCAATTATATTTAATCCCCAAATCTGCGGAAGTTCATCACCACAAGAACATCTATGATCAAATTACTAAACTAAGAGTATTCTATAGAAGCTAAAACAAATAAAAGCAGCTATGCCGAAACTCATGGCATCCAAGACTGAGGAGGAGATTCCAGTCCAAGCTAGAAAGCATTAGCTCAACCTGAAGATCCGGTTGTGTGACGAAGACTGGCTTTTGAAACTACTGTTGAGTCGAAGAGACGGCACGTTGCTGCACTCCACAAATAAACAAAAGGGGAAAACAATAAAAAGTGGGAGGGCAGTACAAACCACAAGTACTGAGTAGGTATCATCGGCCAACTCAAAAATAGAAACAGGATATATCAAGTAACATCATAAAATCAACTAATATCCTTAGCATGCACATTTCAATTACCGATAATCTTGGTTACAACACCAAGCACATCAATGAGGACTCACGCCTCTTCGCATACTCGTTTGCGGAAACTGTTCTTTGATTGAGTATATTAGTATCTTTCAAGATTCATTATATTAGTTAATCTCGTGTGTAAGTGACCTCCGAATCTCATTCTATCCTGTACCGGAACGTGGCACCGATCCATATACTATCTGGGGTCGGAACGTGACCTCGCATCCTCAATATTCTATCTTGGTACCGGAGTGGCACCCGATCCATATACTATCCTGCCCAACCCTGGTGTCGGAACGTGACACCCGATCCTCATAGTTCTATCCTGGTACCGGAAAGTGGCACCCGATCCCTATTACGATCCTGTGTCGGAAGTGACACTCCGATCCTCATATTCTATCCGGGTGTCGGAACGTACACTCCGATCCGCATATTCTATCCTGTACCGAAAATGGCAACCGATCCCCTAATCTCACTACTTCGTTCATTAAGCTTCTTTTTTTTGTTTTTTTTTTTTTTTTTTTTTTTTTTTTTTTTCTTCTTTTTTTTTTTTTTTTTTTTTTTTTTTTTTTTTTTTTTTTTTTTTTTTTTTTTTTTTTTTTTTTTTTTTCTTTTTTTTTACCAAGACATCTCATGAACAAGTAGATAGGGTTTTCTTCAAGATTAAGATTCAATAGCTTCATCATGCTTATTTTTCACAATCATGTTATAGATATAAGATCAACATAATGCATACACGCAATTAAGCATATAGAAGGACTTAATAATACATACTCAACACATATCAGTCGCTATAAGAGTTTACTACGAATGTGTAAACGGAAACCATAACCGAACTCCACCGAAGAATAGGATTCAAGCAAGCAAATTCTCAATTTCTTGTGTCTATTCGTTCTCTATTTGACGATTCTCTTCTCTCTTGCTGTTCTTTTCTATTTTCTTATTCAACCCTCTTTCTTTTACCCTAATTATATGTAATAAGAATGAAGGATGGAAATTAATAACCCACTAATAATACTTAAGGTTACCTCTTTTAACCCCAAGTAATTAGATTATTACATTACCTCTAAACTTTATAATTAAAGTAGGAATAGTCAAAAAGTCCCTTTAAAACGTGTAAAGAAATCCGACCCGAACTGGGAGTTGTTAGCCGTGACGGGACGTCGCTGCTGCGACGGTCCGTCCTGTCTGTCCGGTCACAAGTCCATAGACTTGTTTTTAAGTGGATGGACTGTGACGGGCCGTCGAGCCAGCGACGGTCCGTTATCCTGCCATTCCGTTCACGATGTTTCAGAGAGTCGATTTTCAGTACCCAATTTCAGATTTTCTAAGTGTTTTGAAACGACACCCTCCCGACCGGTCCGGTCGTGCCCTTGACGGTCCGTCGGGCCTTCCGTCACCTAAAGGGCCCAGTTTTCCGAATTAAAATATGTGCTCAAAAACGACTAAACAGGTCGTGTACATTATATGATTATTGGGGTAAAAGAAAAAAGGGTTTTGAATAAGAAAAATAGAAAGAAGAAAGAGAGAGGGAGGAGAAAACGAACACGAGGAGAAAGAGGAAGAACGAAGAGGAAAGCAAAGAATTTGAAGGATTAGCTGCGTGATCACGGAATTCTTCGGTGGAGGTAGGTTTATGGTTTATGCTATTGATAGTAAACTCTTATAGCGAATGATATGTATGGGTAATATGTTAAACCCTTCTATATGCTTATGTATGCTTGTATGAATGTGATTACATAATTGTGATAAAATAAGCCTGATTGAACATTGACTCCTAAACTGAAAAACCCTATTTTATCTGCCTGTTAATGAGATTGATGCTGCCTTGGTATAAAGCGGTGATTAAACTAAAAGTGAGAGGTAGTGGAACGGGTGTCACGAAACGACACGTTAGTATTCGTGGAATGGGTGTCACGAACCGACATGTAGTATTGTGGATCGGGGTCACGAACCGACATGTAGAATTAGCGGATCGGGTGTCACGAACCGACACGTTAGACTTATTGGGATCGGGGGTGTCACGAAAACCGACACGTAGTATAGTGAACGGGCTGGTGTGTTCACGAACGACACGGAGTAGTAGTGGAATAAGGTGTCATCGAACCGACACGTTAGAATAATGGGATCGGGTGTCACGAACCGACACGTAGAATTAAGGATCGGTAGTTTCCACGAAACGACAAGTATAAATAGGGGGGATCGGATTTTCACGTACCGACCACAAGAGAATAAAAATAATGAACTTGAAAGATGTTAATATACCCAATTTCCAAATGGGTATGGCATTGAGGCTGGAGTCCTCATGGTTGAAACTTGGCGGTTGCTTATTAAGGATTATGAACTTGTTGTTGCGACTGTTGAGTATTGTAGTGATTTAGGTTATTAAACTGAATATAATTTTCTATTTGAGTTGGCCGATGATACCTACTCAGTACTTGTGTTGTGTAACTGACCCTACTTGATGGTCTTTACTTTGTTATTTGTAGAGTGCAGCAAACGTACCATAGTTCGTCAACTCAACCGCAACTCTAGCCAGTCTTCATCACGTCGGATCTCAGGGTGAGCTAATGCTTGATAGCTTGGACTGGATAGCTCTTCATGTCTTGAGTGCCTGGAAGTTCGGCATGGACTACTTTTTATTGTATTTTAGCTTCTTAGATATCTTAGATTAGTAATTTGAGGATAGATGTTATTGTGGTGATGACTTCCAGATTTGGAATAAAATAGTATGAGTTTTTTAAAGTTATTTAATGATTTTCATTAATGAGTTTAAGTCTTCCGCATTTTATTTTGTTATTTATGGTTGAAACGTTGGGAATTGGATTGGTTGGTTTGCTCATATAGTAGGATAAGTGTGGGTGTCAGTCGCGGCCTGTTTTGGGTCGTGACAATTACTTACGAAAACAGTGTATGCAGCGATAAAAAGTTCACAATCTCTGTGTGGTATATCATCAATTAGAAAATATAATAACATCATATATTGATAGTCGTAAGACAAAAAAAATAATGTGATACTTAAAGACTACTAATTTTTTGTTTTTTTTTTTACTACTTTCTTGTATGGCAATACCATTTATATGCCTGACTTCGAAGGGATGAGATTTGTTCTTTCCTTGGTAACATTCAAGAATTAACTAGTTGGATCGTTCGTTTTGCTAAAAAATTCACTTAACTCAAGGCACTTTGGCAACATTGTAGACAATTTTCAAATCTCAGAGGATAATTATCATTTAGACCTAGATGAGGACATTGAATCATATACTTTTATGCACTATTCTTTCAATGCAACGATTGCGAAGACCCAATGGATGTCCCCATTACTATTTACAGGGACATAAACATCATTTTCCATGTGTCAATGCTGCCCACAAGTTATACCAAACCCTTTCATAATGCCGACGATTTATCCTCATATTCAGGAACAACACTAGCATTGTCAATGTATATTTTGAAAAAATAACTAGTAGTGGCATATCGATATTTAGAATGACTTTGTTGCTTCGTCTTGTTACGCAAATAGTAAAAAATGACATCAAAATAATGCATCAAACAAGTGTATCTATGTATCAACTTATTTTCATATATTCATGTATTATTTAAAACATAAAATTGAACATTGATTTACCACATCAGTCCTTATTCTTTTGAAATACAACTACAAATCAAGTTGGTCAAAATCAAGTTTCGAGTGATTGGCTAAGTAGTGATGGTCCTTGTCTCTTCTGCAATTGTGTAATCATTATAAATAGTTATTTAGTAGACAACAACAAGAAATACTAATAATAGTTGAGCGACCTTACTTTTTTGCATGATGCTTGTAAAGACCCTCATTTGTCCATTGCAAGAAGAATGACATTAGTTCAGTTGGAGCCTCACCATCAATGCTAAAACATTCAAATGGATATTGTCGCTTCACTTTAGCTATGATGACTTCAACTTTCTTCTCTTTCGTTTTTGCTTTCGCTTTTTCTTTTTGATTCTCCTTCTCATTATCGTTCTCCTCCTTCTCTTTCTTCTTATCCTTCTTCTTATCCGTCTCCTTATCCTTATCCTTCTCCTTGCTTGTTCGATCTCTCCTTCGATCCTTTTCCTTCGTCTCCTTCTCTTCTCCTCCATTTCCTTCTTCGCATGTTCTTCTTCTCACTAATTATAGAAACTGTGTGGGAAATAATAGATTTTCAACCTCCTTACACTCAAGGCTGAATTCTTCATGGCTCGTTGGACACAAAATATGAGATATTTTCCTTAAAATATTATTGGAGTTTTACACGACTAATAAAATAATCAGTTGCTGCTCACATTCTCGCATATACAAACCGGCCTTTGCTGTTAGAAGAGGAAGCACGCCAACAACTGTTGCGTTGTTGTCATGGTGACCGCGTCATGTCTCATTCATCTACCAGGTACATATGGAAGTTGCCCCATTACCATTTCTCATCCCCTCCTATTATATTTTGTTACACGATGGCTACTATGTTTTACCATGAAATTAACCTTAGTTGTCACATGTGTAGCTACGATTGCCACATATAAATCTTATGTTGCCACAAATAAATAATATTTTAACACAAATATACCTATTTTTTCCAATGAATTCTATGTTTGCACAGATGAATCTTAAGTTGACACAAATGAATCTTATGTTGCCACAAATGATCATTTTGGTATCCTAACGAATAAGTGAGATGTTACAAGAAATGATGAATGTTGGAATACGCACCAACATATCACTAAAATGTTGCAACAACGATACATCTTTCAACAAATAAAATATATGTTGGAGAACCGAACAAGACTATCTTTCTAAAATCATATCAACAAAATTGTCACGATCCAAAAATGGACCTGATGACACTCGTCTTATCCCTCCAAAACAAGTCAATTAAAATTCAAAATCATTTACACTAAAATGCGGAAAAATACTCAACTTAAAAATACCTCCATAATCTGATTGCCACGTGTACAAGAATCTAATGTATTACAATCGATTAAGAAGAAAAACTAGACTCAAATGAACTTGTTTTTACAATAGAACAAGATGATAGCTAAGGAGAAAGAAAGTCCACTGCGACAACAAACAACTACCTCACAAATCTCCAAGAAACCTTGAAAAAGAAAAGAATGACAAGTAACACAAAAATCTATGCGCGTAAACTACAAAAATAATTGTGGAAGCAAGGGGTGAGTACCAAACAACATGGTACTCAGTAAGCAAACCTCTAAACACAAGTTAAGAGAAAAGAATACTTGTTAGACCCCATCCGAACCTCCGCAACTACAACCAACATAACACCAACCGAACCTAACAACTCAAAATTTACATGGCACATAACTCAACAACAACACTTAAACAAAAACACATTACATAGCACATAACTCAACAACAACACTTAAACAAAAACACATTACGTCTCCTCGAAAACAACACTTTAACAAATTACATATCCTCAACAACAACACATTAACAAATTACATTTCCTCAACAAAAACCTCAGTATTCATCAAAAACAAGTTTCACAAAAAGACACTAATAAGATCCACATCGCACAAGATCAAGTTCACAAATGATAAAGATGTGCAATACAATGGAATGCAATGTCATGTATAAAGATGCATGTCTGACCTAGTGCTACACACCCGTTGTCTCTCATTTCGGGACCCATAGGGGACTTATCTGTCCATGCATATGTTGCGGTGCACGACACGACCCTCAATAATAGTAATCATCGCGGCGTATTATACGTCTATTGAAATATAGTATCCATCGCGCCGGGCTATACGTCCCTCGAAATGGTACATCCTCTTTAATTTCTCATTCATTGTTAATGCACATAACACTTGTCACAACCATGTCTCAGAACAATGCAAATGACATGTTCACAAAAATAACAAGGAGATAACCATTTTCATAAAATTGTACAATTCACAACAACACCAACAATGATTCAACAAGCTTTTTAAATCATTCTCCATTATCAACAGATCACACACAAGCGATTATTCATGTTGCCTTTTATTAACCTTTATTTTCATCATAAGAACTAATCAATGTGTACAAGTCAACCCATCACCAAGTTTCATTACTCCCACACATATACCACAAGGAAATACACGCATTCCATACACTTAACAAGAGTTTAGAAATTCACTTACCTCAATTAAATCAACAACTCATTCTGACACTTGAGCTTTCCCTTTTCGTTGAGCTTTCAAACCTATACAATCTATCCAAATATATAATCATGATAAAATTTCGAATCTAACATCATCCATAATACTATAAAATTAGCTTAGACCCAAAAACTGATCAACATATATAATTAACCTCCTAATATTGATGTCAATTTATTTGTCAACTCTTATATTTTTTTCTAAATTTTAAACCTAGAATTAAATCTCAATTTATAAATATCGTAAAAGCACAAACAATATAACTTTAACAATCGGAATACACGGAAAACAATTATGCTACATTATCACTTTGCCAATGATAATAATAATATGCTATACTATTTATCGAAAGTAGGGTGCAAGGATGACCAATCAGTCTATTCAATTTTTTGGTTTCAATTGTCAATAATATAGAATTTTTGTTATTAAGGATGATAATGTGACATATCATACCACATATATTCGTTCCATTACATATCTTACCACATATCTCATTCCTGTGAAATATGTTGGCACATGTATCATTTCTGTTGGTATACATGCAGATTATTATGTGGTGTTTTTTTACAACAGAAGTTATATATGTTGCCACAAACACCACATTTCTTCCTTTCCATCATAATTGACATTTATTCTAAAAAAATCAAAATAATCATAAAAATCATTTATATTTATATTATTAACCAAAATAAACACTTCACCAATTGTTTTATACAACTTAATAACAAAAATGTAATTCACAATGATATATATAACTACATATCTAATCAATGGTGGTAACCACAACATTTTCATCAATCTTTGTCTTTTTAGTTCAAGGCCTTTGTGGATCGTTATTGTTACTAATATAGCAATGTCGAACCTTTAAAATTCCATAATTCCATAGGAGTGAAGCATATCTCATGTGATGGGTTTCAACACTACATCCACAAGATTGTACTTCTAGTCCATCACTTACAAAATCAGCGTATGCACAGACAAGAAGTCCAGAATCTCTGTGTGGTATATCATCAATTAGAAAATATAATAACATCACATTTCGATAGTCGTAAGACAAAAAGAAGTTATATTTATAGGACTCCTAATTTTGTGGGGGCAAGACCATTAAAATGGTATGACTTCAAAATGGATGAGATGTGTTCTTCCTCGGTAACATTCAAGAACTTACCAGTTGGTTCGCGCTTTTGCCTCAAAAGGTATCTTTTAATCAAGAACTTACCAGGGTGATTAGCCTGGGCCCCGGCGCCGCGCAGCGTGGCGCGTGGCGGCGGCGACTGCGGCGTAGCCGGCGCCGGCGCGGAGCCGGCGACGGTTTACGGAGCCGGCGGACTGGGCAGGAGACGCGGTAGCCGCGCCTCCTTTGCCTTGTCATCGGCTGCAGCTTCTCTTCAGAGCTTACTTCTCCGTTTGCGTTCGTCTTCACTAAGTATAGTAGGGGGTGGGAAATATATTTTTTCAACCTTCTACATTTCAAAGGTTGTGACTTCTTCTTGATTCTTTAGATATATATATTATGAGACATTTCCTTAAAAATATCAGTGAGTTTTTTAACACGACTAATAAAATAATCATGTTGCTATTCAGATTCTTCGCATAGACAAAAAGAGCATTTGATGTTAGAAGAGGTAGCAAGACCAATAAAAGATTGAGTTGTTGTCATGTATGAAGCTTCTTATATCATTTCATCCACAAGGTAAATAAAAAATATTGAGAATTTAATATTCATTAGAAAATAATATTAACATTATGTTTTCGCATATGGATAGTCTGTTGCCATAAATAAACATTATGTTGCCTCATATGTATCTAATATTGCCACACTTGAAATTTCAATTGCCACATATAAATCTTATGTTGCCACAGATGAAAAATAATTTGACACAAGTTGTCACGCCCTGAGCTAGCTCGGAGACGCGGACACGGAACCTAGGACCACAAGTGATTCCATGCTAACCCTGCTAGCATGATCATGAGAATACTAAATATATTAAACTAAATGCGAAAGATAACTCATAATTTAAACTGAAAAGATGGATAATACTTATATTCTATAACAACGATAAATAAAATTCTAATGAGTTTAATACAAAGAAAGTATTAACTTAACACTAAGCTGAATCTAACTATGTCTGAAAATAACCTTTAAACTGACAAGAAATGTCGAAACAGGACCCAGCTAAATCTAGAAAGATGAAAACTAAAGGAAAAAATACTGAAAAGTAACTCATGAAATTTGTCCTTGGAGAATGAGGACTCACCACTGAATCTACTGAATTGGAAATCGAAAGTTGATCTAAGCGCGATCTGGATGTTAAGAACCTGAACCTACATCATGAAAAGATGTAGCGCACGTGTGCGTCTGTACTTGAAGATACTGACCATGTAGGATAGAGTAAATCTGAAATAAAACATAATTGAACAAGCAAAAAAACAACTATGATAATATGATCATGATATACTAAATGCTGAGCTAACTGGATAAAATGAACAAACTTATGACATTCTTAGACTGAGTAATAATTGAACTTTAGATATGGTCAATGCATTAGAATCTGTCTGATCTGTGGGAGCTACTAATAACCGATAATAAAACCACATGAGCTAAATGTAGAGTCCGATGGATATGCTCCATCGAGAAGACCCAATATACCCTGCCTGAGATATTAAAAGCATACTTGCGTGATCACTAAATTGATTGCCTACAGAGAGGACTTACAACCTACTTGAATAGTAGTTCTAGAACTAATCGGGTTCGCAGAACCCTAGTCCAACTTTGTATTATGCTACTCCTAATGAATTATGAAGGACACCAGAATCCTCATAAGCGTCAAAGAGCCGCTTCTCACCGTAATATGTTCTTCACCACCACCACAACCACCGACTCCTCCGACCGTAACAACAAAAATAGTAATATGGTCCTCCTGCAATCAACTGATTATGACTGAGTTTCTGTAAATAATGGATAGCTCAAAGCTTAACATGAAAACTGAGAATGCAACAATTAATATATGCATTTATAACTGAGGCATGTATATCTGGAGTCACAAAATTATCTAACCTAACATGTATAATTCAAGAACTAAATAAATACATAGCTAGGGTTCTGAAATTCATGCAATAAACTGAATAACAGCATGGAAATCTGTTTTGGAACATATACTAATTTATTCATGAAATTCTGTTAAAGTTATATAAACCCTAGGTCTAATCATGATATGGGAATCAAGAATCTGATTGGAAACTAAGGACCCAATGGGTGAAAGGAACCCACTAATGAAATCTCAGGTGCTGAAATTCATGGAGAAATATTTAGATTTCGGGGCTGGAAATGATGGAACCTTGTTGCGTTCTTGAACTAGGGTTCTTGACCTTTTTCTTTTTTCTTGCTTCTAATTTTCTAAGTTTTCATTAAATGATTTGACTTAGGAAAGTTTTAGTTTTGTTTCTAGGCTTAAACTGACTAAAATATGATGATTTAGGGTCAAAACAACATATCTTAAGGTTTAAACAAAGTGGGAAAAGACCAAAGACCCTTGACATAATTGGCATCGGACCAAACGACGACCTGGACTGACGAACCGTTGTTCAATCAACGGTCGATCGTTTCGATCAGTAGGTTGGGTCTATTCGACAGGACTTTACTATAACGGGCATAACGTTTTACTCGGAGGTCTGATTTTAGCAAACTTGGTTGCTATGGAGAGCCAGTTCAATTATCTATCATTTCATAGGTTATGGTACATCTAATTCCGTTTTTGCTAAGAGTTATGATCAATTGAAGTTGACCCAAATGTATTTTCCACCAAACTATCTTCTAATTTCCACCTAAGGTCATACTTACGGTTCGTATATCCATCTATGGACCGTACTGGTCAATCGTGGTTCTTGTCAGAGAGTGGGTAAATAGTACCTTTATCGATGGACACAAACTACAGACCGTAATCTGGCCTACAGACCGTAGGTCCTTCACACGTTCGACACTTAGTCAAATTTTCTGGGTTGCGTTATGGGAGAGTTTCAGTAAGAAACATCCAGCTGTGGGTCAGGCTACGGTCCGTCGATGGTAAACGTCTATTTTTGCTGCAAATTTCTGAAAAGATGATTTCTGATCTGTTCTAAATAAGGGGTGTTACATTATCCCCTCCTGGGAACATTCGTCCTCGAATGTAGACTAAACTAGCTGAAATAGAGAGAGAGAGTTGCAATCCCTACTACTAAACATTGTGGACTGAGTTTCCGACTGTACTGAGTTTTGAGAACATGCAAATACACTGAAATTGAAAGTACAAGTGAGGAAACATGATTCTAAGGCTGAATTAATACATGAATGACTGAAAAAACTGAAGATGGACTATTACCTCAAGCTGGAGTGGAATCGGAAGAAAAGAGGTGAGGGTACTTGGCTTTCATGGCTTCTTGTGCTTCCCATGTAGCTCCCTCACTGACTGACTCCTCCTCAAAACCTTGAATGAAGTGGCTTCATTATTTCTCAACCTTCTAACTTGACGGTCAAGAATCTCAACTAGTACAACCTCATAATAAAGACTATCTTTCATCGCCACACTCTCTAATGGCACTACAGAGGTTGGATCACCCACACACTTCTTCAAGAGTGAGATGTAGAAGACTGGATGCACTGCTGCTGATCTTGCTGGCAACTCTAACTCAGATGCCACCTTGCCAACCCTTTTAAAGATCTTGTATACCTAGGACTAAGCTTCCCTTTCTTGCGAAATCTCATCACTAGTTTCATAGGTGACACTTGCAAGAAAACTCAATCATCATCTTCGAACACTAGTTCCATTCTCCTTACTTATGCATAAGATTTCTGACGACTTTGGGTTATCTTATTACTCTCTCTAATGCGTTGCACTTTTGCCATAGCATAAAGGACTGAATCTGGTTCTATCAAAGCTGCTAAACCTACTTCAAACCAACCAACAAGAGATTTGTATCTACGCCCATACAAAGTCTCATAAGGGGCAAGGTGAATGCTAGAATGGTAAGTATTGTTGTAGGCAAATTCAATTAAAGGA
Source organism: Solanum habrochaites (assembly GCA_027704765.1). Lineage (NCBI taxonomy): Eukaryota > Viridiplantae > Streptophyta > Magnoliopsida > Solanales > Solanaceae > Solanum > Solanum habrochaites. The sequence continues at coordinate 46,218,429 of JAKWJA010002500.1, forward strand.
AGGTATCATCCCAACTACCCTTGAAATCAATCACACAAGCTCTCAACATATCCTTTAGGGTCAGAATGGTACGCTCTGCCTGTCCATCCATCTGCGGATGAAGTGTTGTGCTAAGGTTAACTTGAGTACCAAGACCCCTCTAAAATGACTTCCAGAAATGATAGGTAAACTGAAAACTCTATCTGAGATGATAGACAAAGGAACCCCATGTAACCTCAAGATTTCATTAATGTAAAGCTTGGCATTGACCTCTGCATAATCTATAGTCTTGAACTATCACCCAAATGGAGTCATGTTGTCTGCTAGTACGATGTAACCCTAGGATGAAATCCGTATTGATCACATACCACTTCCAATTAGGAATATCGATCTCTTAAGTCATACTACCTTGACTTTCTATGAATTGGGGCACTTACTCACAAAATCTGCTATATCCCTCTTCATGACATTCCATTAATAGACTTTCCGCAGATCGTTGTACATCTTAGTGGCACCTGGATGAATAAAATATCTGAAGTTATGGGCTTTTGCGGGATATGCTTTCTCAACTCACCTACATAAGAAACACATGATCTACCTTGGTAGCGAAGTACACCATCTCCCCCATGGGAGAAAACCTCTGATTGTGGACTGCACCCTTAAGTTCAAGCAAGAATGGGTCACTTTCTTGCATTTACTTAACCTCCACTACTATGGAAGATTTTGCCCCATTCTGAAATGCTACACCATTGTCTGATATGAGTGAACTCCTAAGAGAATAAGCCTGTGAACATCCTTCACTAGCTCCTCCTTTCATCCTCAATATGGGCTACACTACCCATAGACAATCTAATAAGAGACTATGCTATTACATTTGCTTTACCAGGATGATAATGCACACACATATCATAATAGTTAAGGAACTCAAGACATCTCCTCTGTAAAAGATTCAACTCTTTCTGGTGAACACATACCGAAGGATCATATGATCAGTGAACACATCTAGATGAACACCATACAAGTAGTGTTTCCATACATTGAGTGCAAACACCACTGCTGCAAGCTCGAGGTAATTGGTTGGATAGTTCTTCTCATGAACCTTAAGTTGTCTAGAGGCATAGGCATGTAACCTTATCTCTCTCCATCAACACACAACCTAGGCCAACTCTGGATGCATCACATTAGATTACATAACCATCTGAACCCTCTGGTAGAGTCAAGACAGGAGCTGTAGTCAATCTATTTTTTAATTTTGCAATGTTTTTCTCACAATCATCTAATCATTGAAAATTGATCATTTTCTAAGTTAACTTATTCAATGGTGAGGCTATGGATGAGAATATTTTGACGAACCTTCTATAATAACCCGCTAGACCTAAGAAACTTCTGAAATCTATAAAAGAGGTAGGTCTGGTTCATTGTTTCACTGCTTCTATCTTCTGTGAATCCACTCGGATCCTTTCGCTAGGTACGATGTTACCAAGGAAAGCAACATATTGCTACCAGAACTCACATTTGCTAAACTTAGCGAATAACTCCTGATCCTTGAGAGTCTATATAACAATTCTCAAAAAACTCGCATGTCCTTTCTCATTCCTAGAGTAAATGAAGATATCATCATTAAAGACAATAATGAACAAGTCCAAGTACTACTTGAACACTCTGTTCATTAAATTCATGAAAGTTGCAGGAGCATTGGTTATTCCAAACGACAAAACTACAAATTCATAATGACCATACCGAGTTCTGAAGGTTGTCTTCGGAATTTCACTATCTCTAACTCTAAGTAGATGATAACCCGAAATGAGGTCTATCTTTTAGAAATGGCTAGCGCCCTGAAGTTGGTAAAACAAGTAATCAATTATGGGGATGGGATGCTTACTCTTTGTTGTGACCTTGTTCAACTGTCTATAGTCAATGTACATTCTAAGAGAACCATCTTTATTTTTAACAAAAAACACTGGTGAACCGTATGGTGAATTACTAGGTATGATGAAACCTTTATCTAGAAGGTCTTCCAACTAACCTTTCAATTCCTTAATCTTTGTTGGAACTATTCTATAAGGAGAAATAAAATAGATTGGGTATCTGGAAGGAGATCTATTCCAAAATCGATTTTCCTTTCAGGAGGGACTCATGGAAGATATTATGGAAATACTTCTGGAAACTCAAAGACTACTAGAACCGACTCAAGAGTTGGGTTTTCAGAGCTAGAATCCTTAACCTGAACTAGATGATAGAGATAACCCTTAGATATCATCTTTTGGACTTAAGGTAAGAAATTAATCGACCATTAGGTGTTAAACTACTACTCTTCTACTCTAAGATTGGTTCGTTTGGAAACTGAAAATGAACAATCGTAGTTCTACAATCAACAGAGGCATAAAATGAATGTAACCAATCCATAATCTAGAATTACATCAAAGTCTACCATTTCTAACTCTACTGGATCTGCAGAGGTGAGTTTCTGAGAGATTGTGACAGGGTAATTTTTGTGTACCTTTCTAGTTATAACTAGGTCACTCACTAGTGTAGAGACTAAGAAAAGTTCTGAGGGAGTTTCTGGATTGACAATGAATTGGACTTCTATTTAAGGAGTTACAAAGGAAAAAGTAGTCCCTGAATCTAACAATGCATAAACATCAAGGTCAAAGACTCGCAACGTACCAATAACTACATTAGGAGAACCTTCTTGATCTTGGCGAGCCTGAAGAGAATAAAATATGTTCTGACGCTGACACCCACCTGTACCACTTGAGTTACCCTGCTAAATTGGGTGACTTGTTGGTGCTGATGAAGTTGTTGACTGAGTTCTACAATTTCCACCTCCTTGACCCTGTCTAGAAAGACAATACTCAACCTGAGACCAGACTAACTGCACCTAAAACATCCTTCCTTTCCTGCGAGGCACTCGCCCAGATGGTTATTACTACACTTGGGACAAGTGGGGTAAGTCTTGGTGCCTAAAACAATCCCCTGGGACTTAAAGCCTGGTGGTCTAACCTTTTGGGCATACCTATTCTTGGAGGATGGAACGCTAGCTGAGGAAGGGTTGGAGCTGAAAACATGTGCTGACCCTGCGAGCGATTTCCACCATAAGAATAGTCATAGTTGGTAGTCCTGTCCTTCTTATTATCCTCGGAATGTTCCCTATGCTTATCACCCTCAACCTTCTAAGCATGAGTCATAAGCGTAGAGATGTTCATATCTCCTAGTAACATAGCATTTTTGCACTCACTTTACACCAAATTAGACACTCTATACAAGAACTTATTCATCTGAGCCTTGGAGTCAACAACCATGTGAGGAGCATACCTGTCAAGTTGTTTAAACTTGAGCCCATATTCTTGGATCGTCATGTTTCCCTGCCTTATGTTCATGAATTCCTCAGACTTTTCTTTACTCAACTCTATTGGGAAAAACTTGTCCAGAAAGGCCTCAGTAAATCAATCCCAAGTTATAGGAGTTGCATCTATACCGATATTTTCCTTCCTTTGAGTGTACCAGATATGAACGACATCCTTTACATGTTATGATGCAACCTCAACCCGATCATTTCTAGTGACTTGCACTACCTTAAAGATCTTCTTAATATCATCCAACAAATTTTGAGGTTCCTTACTAGTTTGTTATCCTAGAAGCTCAGGCGGATTCATCTAAACAAAGTCATGCACCCTTCCTGCTACTGATCAACCATTTGCATTCACCGGAGCATGAACCTAATTGTTTTGGTTGGTCATACTATGAGCCAACATCTGTATGGCATTCTTGAACTACGCATTGGAGACTTTCTGATCTGGGACTGGAGGAGGACATTTGCATTCCTAGCATTTGAATCCATATCGTTAGCCCTACGAGGAGGCATGATATCAAACGTAGAACGTCAAGTTAGAGTGGTATAAGATCATAACTTATGCACGATAAGAGTAACAAGAAAGTGAAGTTTTCCTAAAACATTTTGTAGCCTCCCTCTCATTAGATGTGGTGCACTTCATACCCATGAAAAAAACTGTACGTAGTGCAACTTTTAAGACATCCTAAAGATCTGTTACCAAGTTTTGTCACGCCCGAGCTACCCCCGATACGCGGAAATAGAATTTAGGACCACAAGTGATCCCAATGTAACCCTGCTGGCATGACCATGAGAATACTACAAATAATAAACTGAATGCGGAAGATAACTCATAATTTGAACTGAAATGATGAATAATACCTATATTCTATAACTGAGATAAATGAAATACTAATGATTTTATTACAAGGAAACTATTAACTCAACAGTAAGCTAAAACTAACTATGTCTGAAAATAGCCTCTAAACTGACTAGAAATGCTAGAAGAGGCCCCAACTAAATCTAGCAAAAACTGAAACTAAAGGACTAAATACTGAAAAAACTCATGACTATTGTGCTTGGAGAATGAGGACTCACCACTGAATCTGCTGAGCTGGAAATTTAAAATCAATCTAAGCACGATTTGGATATTGAGAACCTGAACCTACATCGTGAAAAGATGTAGTGCACGTGTGTGTCAATACTTGAAGGTACTGAGCATGTAGGATAGAGTAAAGTTGAAATAAACATAACTGAACAAGCACAAAAGCAAGTATGATAATTTGAATATGATATATGAAATGCTGAGCAAACTGAATACAATGACCAAACTCATGACATGTTGAGACTGAGTAATAATTGAACTCTAAATATGGTCCATACATTAGAGTCTGATTGATATGTGAGAGCTACTAATAAGCGATAATAAAACCACATGACATAAATGTGAAGTCCAATGTATACGCCCCAACGAGAGGACCCAATATACCCTGCCTCATGTATAAAGGCATGCTGGCATGATCACTAAACTGATTACTCACATAAGGGACTTACAACCTACTTGGCTAGTAGTTCCAAAACTAATTAGGTATGCTGAACCCTAGTCCAACTCGGTATTATGCTACTCCAAATGAAGTGTGTAATTAACTGATTATGACTGCATTTCTATAAATAATGGATAGCTCAAAATTGCACATGCAAACTGAGAATGCAACAATTATTATGGTAATCATGATATCGGAATCAATAATCTTACTGAAAACTAGGGACCTTATGGGTGAAAGGAACTAACTATGAAATCTCATATGCCAGGTGATAAAGTCCATGGAGAAATATTTAGATTTTGGGGCTGGAACTAATGCAACCTTGTTGAGTTCTTGAACTAGGGTTCTTGACCTTTTTCTCCTTTCTTGCTTGTAATTCTCTAAGTTTTGATTTAATAATTTGACTCAGGTAAGTTTTAGTTATGTTTCTAGGCTTTAATTAACTAAAGTCTCACGATTTAGAGTAAAAAATTATGTATCTTTAATTGATGTCGGACCAAACGATGACATTGAATGACGGGTCGTCGTTCAATCGGCTGTCCATCGTTTGGGTCCGTAGGTTGGGTCTGTTCAACAGAACTTAACTAGAACGGGAATAACTTTTTATTTAGAGGTCTGATTTTAAAAAAAACTTGGTAGATATGGAAAGCTAATTCAATTATCTATCACTTCACAGGTCATGGGAAACCTAATTCATTTTTTCTAAGATTTATGATCAACTTAAATTGACGCGCAACATATTTGCCCCTGAATGTCGGCTAGTCGCCTACGGTCATTACCTTTAGGTCCTAGGTCATCTACTGACCAGTGTGGGACTTGTTCACTCGTGCTTTTTGTGAGAGGCTGGGTAAATGGGGTCTTGATCAACGGGCATAAACTATGGACTGTAGTCTGACCTACGCACGTAGGTCGGTACGATGTTCTACACTAAGTAAAATTTTCTAGGCTGCATTTTGGGAGATTTTCAGCCACAAACGATCAGTACTAACCGTGGGTCAGGCTACGATCCGTCGATGGTAACCGTTGATTGCAGTTGAATATTTCTAAAAAGTTGATTTCTGGTCTGTCCTAGATACGGGGTGTTACACAAATATACCTATTTTTGCAACAAATTATTCTAAAGTTTTTTGTTTTTTTGTTTTTTTTTTTTTTTTTTTTTTTTTTTGTTTTTTTTTTTTTTTGCTACCTGATAATGCTAAGTTGCCCACACATGAATCTTATTTTGCCACATATAAACATTTTGGTTGCCCTCGGTGGGATGCATAAGGGAGATGTTATGAAAGACCCTAATGATGCAATGTTTGTGGAGTTATGCACAACAATCACTAACATGTTGCAACATATGATACTTCTTCCAACAAATGAAATATATGTTTGAGAACTGAAAAAGACTATATTTCTAAAATGATATCAACAAAATAGCTACAAAAAGAACAACAAAAGAAACGAAAAATGACTTTTCAGTGACTGTTAACAACAATACAAACATGTGGGGGCGGGGTGTTGGGGGCGGGGGAAAATTAATTTTTTTTGGGTTGGTTGACTTTCTTTAATAAACAAAAAATAATAGGCACCATTAAATCATTATTCAATTTTTATATCTACGGAACATTTTAGAATTGTTTTGTTAATCGCAGGATAAAAGCAAATTCGAAAATAACTTACTATTTCAGTCGAAATTCTCCGCGCGATTTCAAATATCAGGAGAAGAGAGACTCACGATTTCGTCTTTTCTCCGTGTCTTCTTTGTTGTTGCTCTCTGACTGGCTAGATTACCTTTTTCCTACATAACGTGTTTATATTATTACTAACTTTGAGCGATCGTTGGATTCCCATGAGCTCCTCAAGAGGAAGATTAACTTTGGAGATACTCCCCCTTAGTTCGGTCTGCTGCCTATTATGTCTTTCTTCACCAGATTTGTCATGAAACATGCGGGACAACTATACACTTCCCTTATTCTATATGGTCACCACTCTTAGTTACGTTAGCGAGAGAGAGAGACTGATGAACTCCTTACTCCTTGGTACAATCGGCATACTCCTCTTCTTCACACTGTATTTTTTTTCTAAACACTCTCCTTTGGTCATTTCCATGCTCCCTTTTTCGCCCCAGTAACGCTTGTTTTTTTTTTGTCTTTTCATCCCCGCCTCCCTCCTCGTTTTTGCACTGTTCATTGGTCCCCTTTCCCTTGCTCCTCCCTTTTCAGTCCCCTCTCTTCTTCTCCTCTTCTCGCATCTACCTTTTCTCCTTTTGAGGATTTGCCACTCTCTTCCGTGGTCATCTCCCTCTGTCTACAAAAACATAAACCTCGAGGTACATCTAATTTGGTTTCCACTATCCTGTTCATTAATACCCTTGTCCTCCTTTCTCCAATTTGACAAATGTTTTATTATGTTCTCTTTTGTGTTTTTCTGATTACCTCTTTCCCCCCGTGACGTCCTGGTAGCACAACTGAATGGTGTGTAAGGCGTTTGCTTCTCTTTTCGTGTTGTAGTGCTATCCTCTTAAGGGGAGACGCGTTGTTTGTGTTCGTGGAATATGAGAGTGTTGGTTGCACTAAGGTGGTGGGATGGGGGGGGGGGGGTTTGAGAAGTGGGTTATTTTCTACTAATGAAATAAATTAGTTTTAGTGATTGGATAACATACTTTTAACACTCAATATTAATGTTCGTTGTTAAGTTCCTGTAAAATGAGTTTATCGACTGTGTACAAATAAAGATATAACTCACTTTTGAGTGGATCACTTTTCAAAATAATTACTTATTTTAAATATAAAATTTAATTATTACCATTTATAGCAGTATATAATAACCCTATATATTTATTTGCTAATTTTGTTTTTTTCGCTGTCGTCTTTTAAATTTTGTCACTTCTGTCCGTCTCTCGCTTCGGTTAATGTTTTTCCTTTCTCCCTTTATATGCTGCTGACGTTCTTTTTCTCGTATTTTTTTCACACTTGCGTTTTCTTTTTTATTGCTATTTGACCGTCTATTTTTGTTGCTCTTTTTTTCTCTTTCCTTTTCTCCCCTACGTTTTTCAATCGAATTAGTGGAGCGAGTTTTAAATTGAATAAATAATGTACAATAAATATTAGACAAATATACTGGTCTTGAACAACACTTACATAATAAACTTCCAAATGAACTAAACTCGAATTAAAAATGTACTACATCCATGTTAAAGTTGAATTAGAAGCTAATTGAACATGAATGCAAAATATAGCTAATGAAAAAAGTGTTCCTCGATTTGTAAACTGTATTATACTGATATGACTAATGAATTAAACAAGTGATACAATCGTAACAAATCAACCAATAAATTGTGAAATTGAATTAAACTTATATTTGAAAGCTTATTACACATATATTAAAGTTGAATTAGAAGAAATAATTAAACATGAATAAAAAAATTAACTAACGAAAGACCAGACCTTGATTTATAGAGTGAATTAAACCTATTTTAATGATGAATTAAACTAGTATCAAATAGAAACAAAAAAAATCCAAAATTGAACAGAATGAATTAAATTTAATTAAAATTGAATTAATACATAGTATGCAATTAATTAGAATAGGCAAGTGATCAAGAATGGCATTAGAAACTAGAACCCAGAACAAAACAAGACACAATTGATCTACAAACTAGACTTAAACATATTTTGGTCAACATATATAACATGTCGTTATACATGCTCGTTACAATTTTTTTTTTATTATAATTCCGAATTAAAAGTAGGTAAGGATTTGTTTATTGTGAATCGACTGTTTCGAGACTTTAGTCGTTTTGTTAGCTGCTAAGTTTTCATTTCTGGAACAAACTGGCCCTGGACGGCACGATCCCACGCACGTACCGTCTCTGGTGCACGACGGATCGTCGACGGGATCTCGTTTCAAAACACTTAGAATTTGAAATTTGGTGTACTGACGGAGCGACTCCCTGACAACGTCACGACGGAATGGCAAGACTTAACCGTCGTGGGCAACGACGGACCGTCACACGCAGAGGCCTTCAGTTAATTTCGTCTCTGACCTCCCGTGTCCACTCTCTTGCTTGGAGCCACGCAGGCATCTGTAACCGTCGCAGGCACGACGGCCCGCTCACAGACTTATAATCCCAGGCTGGGTTCGATTTCTGATTAAAATAATTTAAGGGGTGTTTTGGAACTATTTTCCTGCTTAATTATACAGGAGTGGGTTAATGTTAATAGTCTATTTCTTGGGGGGTTAAAGACGTACCTTGATTAATTATGTGGGTTATTATTGCCAACCTTTTATCCTTACTTATATGATACCTTAGGGTTACAATCAAAGAGGTGTTTGAAATACAAAATAGAAACGAACAGAGCCCGGATGAAACGCCATCGACCAAGAGAGAGGACGAACAGCAGCTTTGAGAATATAACGTTATGTTGATCGTGCTGATTTCTTCGAGGGGAGGTCAGTTCTGTTTTTAAATAATGCTATTTCATAGTAAACTCTTACTAGCGCATGGATATGTAGTGTGTCAGTATTGTAAACCCTTCCTATATGCCTTAAAATGTTGTGTTTAATTGCATATGAGTTTACTTCATAATACTTTGTGAATGAAACTAGCATGATGGACTATTGAATTTTAGTCTTGCAAACCTTTTGCATTAAATGATGAGTCCTTATATAACAGCAAGGCTTGTGAACTAACAGAATGAGGTTTAGAGGCTGGGTGTCACGTTCCACACCAGGGTAGTGAAATGAGGATCGGGTTTTGTCACGTTCTCGACAACCAGGATAGAATGAGGATCGGATTGCCACGATCCGGCACCAGATAAATATGAGGATCGGGTTTCACTTTCCGACACCAGGATAGAATGATGATCGAGTGCCACTTGTCCGGCCACCAGATAGGAAGAATATGGATTGGGTGTCAACGTTCCCGAGCACCAGGATGAATTAGGTATCGGAGTGCCAACGTTCTGCACCAATAGTATAGAATATGGATCGGGTGTCACGTTTCGACACCTATGATATTAATTAATGAGGATCGGAGTATCACGTTGCGACAAACCAGGTAGAAAAATAACTGAATCTAGAAATTTGTTTAATATACCTCAATCTAATGACCTATTTCCCATGGGTATGTATTGAAGGCTTGAGTCCTCAATGAGTGAACTGCGTCTTTTATTGACGATTACAGTACGTCTTGTTGCTTACATGTTTAGTATTATAGTGTATTTATGATTTTCTTGATATATCAGTTTTCTAGTTTGAGTGTGGCCGGTGACAACCTACTCATACTGTGTTTTGTCTTACCCCTACTTGTATGTTTCTTGTTTTTGTTATTTGTGGTCGTGAGCAAACGTACCTCCGTCTCACGTCAACCGGCCACTCTAGGCCAGTCCTCATCACGGCCGTCGTATCTCAGGGTTAGCTAATACTTCTAGCTTGGACGGGATCATCTTCTTCATGATCCTTGGATGCCTTGATTCCGTCATGGACTAGCTTTTTGCTTATTTTAAAGCTTCTAGCTACTCCTTAGATTAGTAATTTGAGGATAGATGTTCGTGTGGGGATGACTTCCAGGTTTTTGGGAATAATAAGAATTGAGTTTTTTAAGTTTATTAAATTGATTTCATTAATGATTTAAATTCTTCCGACATTTTATTTTGATATTTATGGATCGTAACGTTGGGATTGGATTGGTTGGTTCGCTCACACTAGTAGGATAAGTGTGGGTGTCCAGTCGTGGCCCTTTTTGGGACTTGACAAACGGTGGTTATTGAGCATTAAAAATGTTGGTCTCATACACAAGAACGTCCTAGTAGAGTCTTAAGGAACGTAGTGGGGACCCTTTACTTTTCTTTTGAGAGGCTATAGGAACTGTAGGGACAATTCCGTTCCTTTCTTTCGTTCGTGCTATTACTTGAAATTACCAATTTGGTATGCTTAGGTGATACAAATTGTATAATCACCAATCTTCAACTCTACTGCAGCGATGGTTAGAACTAGAGCAACGCCTCTCTCCATACACCAGCACCAATAAGTACCGGGTGTGTCTGAAGCCATCCACTGGGTCTGTAACTTCGAATATGAGTATGAAAGTTCCAGGAAGATGTCGTGGGAGACGTCCTCTAGAGAATAGGACGAAGCACCTAGACCATCTGGCACTATGGTACTCCTCCACCGACTAGGAAATAGTGGAGAGGGGGAGGGAAGGGGAAACTTAACCAGTGGCCAGAATGAGAATTTGCCACAACCACCTACCCCAAGAAATGATCAATCAGGTTTTCTTTTCTTATCCTTATGGTTAAGCTGTCAGGGCCGACGCCTCCAGTGTTTTTCTGCCCCAACACCTCCGTTTGAAGGTACACATACCAAGCTACTATGCTTCCCCGCAGGTATGCCTCATTGGAATAGGCCGTTCCCCCTCGTCTGACCACGGAGCCTATATGACAAATGATCACATGAAACTTCTCAGTAGTTCGGAAAATTGAAACCTCCAGTTCTTCAAGGGGTGATCTGAGATCCTATGATTTCTGGTTGACGTCATGAACGACTACAACAAAATGGGTATAGTAGAACAACCGTTTGTGGTGATTTTTGTGACTTAATCAGTTTCAAGGGACGCCAAAATGGTGGCGTTACATGTTGAGTGTTCAACCACATAGGTCACCACCTATGACTGGTCATCATTCCTCTAGCTTGCTTTATGAGAAGTATATCCCCCCCCCGTACTTTGAGGGATAGAAAGAGATGAGTTTCTCTTGAGCCTAGAGCAAGGTAGGAATGTCAGTTACTGCCTATGAGGCTACGTTTAGGAGCAGTATCCGATCTGCCAACCCAACTAATGTTGCAGTCACAAGAGCGGAGTTCGCCGTTTGTGCAGGGGTTGAGGTCAGATTGCGGATTTCAGCCTTATCATGTAGCGGCTTACGGCAAATCCTTTCAAGAATTGGTAGACGTTCGTGATAGAGTTGGAGATGGTGAATCCGATGACTTCACCCATGGCATCGACATCAAACATGTTTCGAAAAGGATGTGATTTAATGGTTCTTACTTATATGACGGGTTCAGGAGGTTTACTCTCCTTTCCGACCAATTCAGTCTTCACTACATCTGTATTTGGGGTCGCACCTCAGACCATCCAACACTTCTCTGAGACACCTATGCTTGAATCCAAGACTGTTAGTTGATGTGGGGATACTGTCATATCAAAGGTTTGTTCCAAAAGCAGAGCTAACAGACCTCAAATAGTAAGGTACGGTGTCCAGGTAAGAGGTTGTTTCTTCTGGAGAACCCGGTGGGCGAGGTAATGTTTGGTCACCAAAACGACCGGGGTAACGGGCAACTGAGCCTCACAGCACAACATGGTAGGGGCCAAACGGCCTATAGGTGATAGGGGGCCCATTGTTATGCTTTCCCTGGGCGGTCCTGAAGCGAGACATTGATGTTGGTTATCACAGGTAATCTTTTGTTTGTGATTGCATGGCTTCCGTATTATTGATCTTGATCCACATTTTATATGTATCATCTTTTATTTGCCTACTGGTCTTAATTTACATTGTGAATTGCTTGCTGCCTATTCGTTTTTCGAATCCGGTGGGCGAGATCTGTGATAGTTGAAATGTGTATAGGCTCTGTCTTGTGACTTTTGTGGGGCGTACTCATGTAAACTTGGTTAATCTAAATGGTTGACTTCGTGTAATTCTGGGACAGACTTGCTTCTCTCTCCATGTTGCATCTGGATTGTAATGCTAAAACTGTGACGTTTTAGCCAAAGCCCCAGGGACAGATCCGTTAGTGTGGGAGGGTGACTACACTTCCAACCCGGTTCGTATCTCTCCTTTTTCTTTTCTTCGTGCCAAGAGAATGGTTATTAAGGGTTGTTTAGCTTTCGTGCGCACCACCTCAGGGTATGATACTACCAATTACCTTCAATTGGTCGTTTCGATAGACCGCGACTTTGTGGAGTGTGTTCCCCTGCAGACCTTCCGGGGATGCCACCGGATAGCGATATTGACTTCTGCATCTATCATCTTGAACCGGGTACACGCGCCCCATTTCTATACCCCCTTATAAATGGCTCCCACGCCTGAGTTAAGATAGTTTAAGGCCAACTTCAAGAGTTGTTTAAGTAAGTTTCCATTTAGACCAAGTGCAATCCCCTTGGGTGCTCCTGTTTTGTTTGGTAAAGAAGAAAATGGGAAGTCATCGGATGTGCATAACTACCGGCAAACTAAATAAAGTACTTTGAAGATACATGTATCCATCCCTCTTCCGCGCATTGATGATTTGTTCGATTCAGTTACAAGGTGCTTTGGTCTTCTCTAAGATTGAATCTTGATGTCTGGTTTTTATCATCAATTGAAAATACGGGCAGATCATATGTGCCAAAACTACTTTCGAACCAGGTTATGGGCATTATGAATTCTTGTTGGTAATGTTCCTTTGGACTACGATGCCCCTGCTGCTTTCATGATCTTGATGAACGGTTATTTTTTCTAAGACATATCTGGATCTCTTTGTGTCGTATTTTTGAGATATAACTGATATACTCCAAGAGTCAGAAGGAAACATGAGGACATTTGGAATTGTGTTGGAATGTTGAGGGAAAAAAGCTTTATGCCAAATTTTCCAAGTGTGATTTTTTGGCTAGATTCTGTCCTTCCTGGGAGCACGTGGTTTTCTAAGGGATGGAGTGACTGGTTGATCCTTCTAAATCGAAGTAGTGAAGAATTGGTAAGACTACTATTGTCAGAATAAGAAGCTTGTTGGTTTACAATTAATAAACCGTCGATGTTTTTCAAGGGATTCTCTTCTATTGCTTCCCAATTGAGAACTTGACTAAGCGAATGTTCCATTTGTATGTCGCGCTTAAGGTGAGGAATGCTTCAGAAACTCAAGACCTTGCTGACTACCGCACCTATCCTTACCTTGCAGTAGGGGTAAAACTTCAGTGTGTATATGGATGCATCCTATTTTTGGTTTGGGTCAGTGCTAAATGCAGGGAAGAACGTAAATTGCCTTTGCTTCATACAATTCAGGTGCATAAACGTATTATCCGACCACGATTAGAGTTTGGCGCGGTGGGGTTTGCATTAAAGCAATGGGACAACTAGCTATATATGGGGGTTAAGTGTGAAGGCTATAACTATCATCGTATTTTACAAGTATGTCTTACTCAGAGAGATTTGAATTTGAGAAGAGGAGTTGCTGGAACTACTGAAGGATTATGATGTTACCATCTTGTTCACGCGACTAAAGGCTAATTTTTTGGCAGAACTCCTTAAGTAGAAGCATGGAGCCTTGGTAAAGTTTAGGTCCTCACTTAACAATTTCTCTAGACGCGCATTGGCTAGAGAGGTTCAGACTCTTGGCTACTGACTTATGAGGTTATAAGTAAATGAGAAGGGAGGATTTTTTGGCTCAGTGTGGGAGCGAGATCTTCTTTTTCTGTGACAGATCACGGGGAAACAGTTTGATGAAGGAGAAATAAGCCGATTCGGGATATGGGTGTTGCGCGGAGAGTGCTAACGCACGCGATAATTGATGAGGCCGAGGTGTTTTGAGAATTCAGTGAAGGGTATGTGACCCCGATTTGATGTCATTTGCCACAACTATTCTACAGAGCTCAATAGTTCCGTATACTCTATACATCCTGTGCAACCAAGCTATACCGTGACCTAAGGCAACACTTTGGTGGAGTATAATGAAGAGCGACATTGGTGATTTTTTGTTGCCAATGTCCAATTGTCAAGCAAGTAAAGTAGGGGGGGGGGGGGGGGGGGGGGGGGGGGTGGGGTGGGGGGGGGGGGGGGGGGGGGGGGGGGGGGGAGGGGTAGGGGGAAAAGGGGGGGGGGGGGGGGGGGGGGGGGGGGGGGGGGGGGGGGGGGGGGGGGGGGGGGGGGGGGGGGGGGGGGGGTGAAAACAAAGGCCGAAGAAAACACTTCATAATGCCCATTCCTGAATGGAAGTGGAGGAGCATTGCATGTACTTCGTGTTTGTTCTTCCTAAGACATTGGGGGTAAGTTTGATTATATTTGGTTAAGTGGTGGACAGATTAACTAAGTCTGCTCACTTCATTCCGGTCAAAGTGACTTACAACCGCAGAAAGTTAGCCAAACTTTATATCCTCAGAGATTGTTCAGTTGCATGGAGTTCCACTTTCCATCATATCAGATAGAAGTACGCAGTTTACTTCTAAGGTTTTTGGAGAACATTGCATGCTGACTTAGGGTACTGAGGTTGGACCTTAGTACTGCATTTCACCTAGTTACCGATGGCACTCTGAGCGAGACGTTCAAGTATTGGAATATATGCTTTCGTGGCATGTGTATATAATTCCGCGGGGCATTGGGAAACTTCTTAACCTTGGCAGGATTTTTCAATACATAATAGCTATCACTCAAGTATTGATATGGCTCCTTTGAAGCGTTATATGGGAGTAGATGTAGGTCTTCCCATGGGTTGGTTTATGCATCGTAGGTTATACCTTGGGGTACTAACCTTTTGAGGGATTCGTTAAAAGTGAAATCCTATTCAAGAAAGCTTTTAGCCGCGGCTCAAAGTAGGCAAAGGAGTATGCGGATCGAAGGTTTAGGGGACTTGGTAGTTTATGGAGGTTGAGCAGTCTTGGCTCAAAGAAGGTTTCAACCCGCTGTAAGGGTGTGATGGCGATTGGTAAAAGATGTACGCTTAGTCGGCGTGTTATTGGTCCATTTGAAGTTCTGAAGCGAGTATGGAGGTGGCTATGATTACCTTGGCCTCCGGGCTGGTCAGAGTGCACCCGTATTCATGTTTCTATGTTAAAAGGTACCATAGGGGATGGAAACTCCAGGCATCATTCGTTGTGGATTCAGATATCTGCTTGATGATACTTGTCTTATTATGAGGATGAGCCTGTTGCCCTTTTCAATAGAGAAGTCCGTGCCAGGTGAGATCGAGGGAGATTGGCAATCCTTAAGGTTCAATTGGAAGAATCGACCAGTTGGAAGATCCACTTGGGAGAAGGAGGATGATATGCAGAAAGATACCCACGACGCTGTTTGACAAGATTGCAGGTACTTCTTTTTCACTGCATATTTTTTCTCTCGTGATCGTAGTCGAAGACGAACGATGGTAAATTGGTATCTATTCATTGTAACTACCTGTGTAGGTATCGTTTTGAGGCAGCATTTTTTTATTTCATGGAAAAACTGGCTGAGATGGACGATCCACGACGGACCGTTAGGGTCAGGCGAAACCGACCATTACGATGGGATCTCTTTTCATCAAACACTTCGAATTTAGAATTGGAGTAGCTAAAGATCGGACTCTCTGAGAACGTCACGACGGAATGGCGAGTGTCACGGAACGTCGTGGAGCAACGACGGACCGTCACTAAGGCCCTTCAGTAAGTTCAGTCTCTAAACCTCTGTGACGGAGCTTAATCAGGAACGACGTCGCAGGCACGATGGCCCGTTCACAGACTGCGTATGCCGCTGCTGGTTTCTGATTTTCTGATTAAATAATTTAAGGTGCGTTTTTAAATTAGTGGGTTAATTGTTACTGAATCCTCTTAATTTCTTTCTTGGGGTTAAAAGCTTAACTCTTAGTTACATTAGTAGGGTTATTATTGCCACCAGTTTTATAGCTTACTTCTCCTCTCCTTCGGCGTCCTCCGCCGCGGGTTTGCACTCCGCCCCCTCGCCGGCCGCCCCGCGTGCGCAGGGCGACCACGCTCGCGCGCAAGACGCGAGGGACGCACGCCAACATGCTTTGAGACCGCATACACTTGTTGCTCTCGCGCTGCTTCGCGTGGCGTCAGGTTTAGGGTTGTTATGCGATTTCATAGTAAACTCTTAAGAAGCGATGAATCTGGATTGGGGGAGATTGTAAACTCCTTGTCTATATTCTTAATTGGATGTATGGCATGAATGAGTTTACACATAGATTAAGGGTGATGAAACTAGCAGGTCTGAAGCGATTGATTTTAGATTAGTCCTGAAAACCTCTTGTTAATGATGATTCCTTAGTAATAACAGTAAGCTTGATGAACCAAAAAGAAGGAGGTTAGAGGATCGGGTGTCAGGGGGGGGGGCGTTCCGGCCAGCCATTGGGGGGGGGGGGGGGGCGGGTATATAATAGAGGATCGGTGTCCTTTCGCGACACCCCAAAAAAGAAAAAAAAAAAAAGATATAATGAGGATCTGGAGTGTCACTGTTCCGGCCACCTATGATAGATAATTGATCGTTGTGTCACGTTCTGTGACACTAGGATATATTGATGAGGTATTGGAGTGTCCCTGTTCCGACACCAGGTTTATAGACAATGATAAATGAATCTTGAAATGTGTTAATATACTCAATCTAACTGCACCTAGTTCCGGGCCAAAAATGGGTATGGTTATTGAGGGCTTGAGTCTCATGAGATTAACTTGGCCGTCTTTTATCGACGATTACGAGTACTTCTTGGTTGCTACGATGTTGAGATTATATTGATTTATTATATTATGCTGAGTATACTGTTTTCTATTTTGAGTTGCCGCTGATACGCGTACTCAGTACGTGTGTTTTGTCCTGACACTATCTTGTATGTTTCTTGTCTTTGTTATTTGTGGGCGTGCAGCAACCGACCATCATGTCTTCAATCATCAATCGCAACTCTATCCGGAGTCTTCATCAGGGGTCGTGATCTCAGGGTGAGCTAGATGCTTCTGAGCTGACTGATCATATTTTTTTTCATGTCGTTGTGCGCTTGAAGTTTCCGGCAGGGACTAGCTTTTTCTTTATTTTAGTCTTCTATGATCTCTTAGATTAGTAATTTGAGGATAGTTATTTAATGTTGCTTGTGGTGATGACTTCTCCAAGTTTTTGGAATAATAAATTGAGTTTTTATAAGTGATTAAATTGATTTCATAAGAATAATGAGTTTAGAGTCTTCCGGCATTATTATTTTGATATTTATGGTCGTAACGTTTGGGAATTGGATTGGTTGGTTCGCTCACGCCAATAGTAGGATTAAGTGTGCTTGGGTGCCAGTCGCGCCCTCGGGACGTCCGTTTGGGTCGTCTCAGTTATCATGTATTAATATTTTCGTTCCTGTATTATAAATATTTATAAGTGATGACCATACATTATTTAATTGTATTCACACGAGAAGTGATATAACGTTATATTCTATTGGCATAACGCACGAAGGGATATACTTAAATTGTAATATAAAAGTGTAGTTGCATGATTTTAATTCAATTTAAAATAAAATTATGAAACAAATCCAATAATTCAATTTGATACACTTATTTGTAATATGTATTAATATTGTTTTGTTGCCTTTATTATAAATATATTTACGTGAATTACCTAAATTATTCAACTAAATTGTATCGACACTAAGATGATGATATACCTTGTGAATTACAAAATTATTCTAGTTGGTAATCACCAGAGAAGAGGATATATTTGAAACAATGTATATAAAAACAGTATACACTCTAATGTTAAGTTCATTGTAATCCATTATTAAACAAATCATAATTAAAATTTAATAACACGTAACTCAGAAAAAAAAATATTTCGCAAATCTTCATCTCCACGAGTTTAAAATCAATTTTATAATTTTCATCCTAAATCAATGCTAGAACTTAATCAGTCTCCCTTTAAATTAAGATATAAACTCCAAATGTTATGTTCAATAATATGAAAGAAAAACTTATATAAACTCATCACAATTTAATTAAACTCAAATAATAAATTGAAAAAGCGTGAAGCTTTTTAATTGTCTTCAATGATGAATTCTTCCTATTGTAATTTTAGAGATTTGAAATCTCAATTTGCACATACGATTTTGTACAATTTTTCAATCTTTGTATTATTTTTCTCTTGATATTTTGGGAGTAAATCGTGAAATATAGGTATTAACAAATTTTAAAATATGAAATTTATTGATTGTTATCTCTTTTTTTTAAAATAATATTTAAAGATTGTTATTTGAAAAAAAAATTGAAGAACAAAAAAAAAAGAGAAATCATATGTCGATAAAGAGATAGACTCAATTAGCATATCTAAGTGATTTACCCAAAAATAAATTGGTGGTTATAAATACAGTTATAATGAGAAGATTTAGATCATTCGTTAAGAAATGGTCGTTAAAGAACAAGTTTCTTGTAGTAGAAGCAATTGATGTGACAAAATGATGTTGAACAATGAATATGGAGATCAACTTTAGAAATAAGTATTTTAATCTCCTTATTCCTTATTCAACGAATCATGCTGTTTTGTCATCGTCAATTTTCTTTCTTCGGCAACATAGCTCATTTCTTTCTCAATTTTTCCGATATAACTACGTCGAAGCCCCGTCATCAAATATCTCATTCTTTTTTCTAAGTGTTTTCTAAGTTCTCTTTGGGTAAAGAATGAATAAAGAACAAAATTGGAGTATAATCAGTTCTCTTTCGTTTTTAGGTGGTACTTATGGTGGTTCTTATCACTGTCGGTCATATTAAAGAAGTGAGTGAAATGTGTGCAATGAATGTGGTGTGATTCTAGTCTTACAATTTAAAAAATCTATGTATAAGGGAGAAAAGTAAGTAATTGGTGAACAAGCTAATTAATAATAGCAAATATTACAGATTGTGAATAAATTTTTTTTCTTTAATTTTCTGAAAATCGTGAAATATTATTTATTAATTTTCCCTAAAATTAATAGTCTTACTTGATTTTTTTACTAAGTTCATTTTTTGTGATATTTATTTAATGATGATTACTTAATCGAAAACTTTGTATTATTCAATATAGTAGTTAGAACTAGTTGTTTAATCATCCAAAATGGTGCAAAATTATAACTTAATGATATGGATAGATAATTAATTTTTTTATGTGTATATGTAAAATGTTGCAAGTACATATCAACTTGAACTAAATGAAAATAGTTGACTAATATAATTGTTTCCTATGTTAAAAGTGATCATACTTAAATAAATTATGAATTGCAGGAGTAAATTTTTTGGGTAAAGAGTTTTGAAATATGCCACTTGAACGTTTGAAGAGAAAATTGTTCACCCCACAATTTAATTTTTGGACATGATCTACTTGTCACCATATACTACTTTAATAGTGTAGAATTTAAGATATGATTTTTGTGTCCATCCAATGATACATAAATCTTGCATTATTATAAAATAGTACCTTGTTCAAATCTTGTTCCAAGAGAATTATATATCTTTAAAAATACATCTATTAAATAGTGTGGAGTTAACTGATTCTGTCCAATGTTTGATTTCTATCCACAATTTCGGATCTAAAGTTCAATATATTTAAGATCTTTTTCGCTAATTATTTTTTTGTGTAAATAAATCTCTATATTGTATGTTCAAAATCTCTCGGTGATGATTTGGATTGAGAAGTGTAGTTTCTATTGCATTATTAAAAGGAATAAGCAACAACAATAACCAATATTGGAACACTAACAAGCAACATTGGAACAACAATCAAACAACAACAATACACAAAGACAACAACAAAACACACAAGAAGGCTCAAGCAACACATAATACACACACAACAGCACCAACACGAGGCAGCACCAATAACGAGTAGCACGGCTACGCAATCCTCAGCGACAAACAACAGTAAGGCTGGCAACACAACAACTGTAACAACAACACTAACACAACAATACAACTACACCACAACACACTCGCAACACCAATGACAACACAACCTAAACAATAATGAACACCACAACGAACAACATCAAATGTAACATTAACAACAGCATCACAACAAAAACAAGCAACGAACAATGCAACATCATACACAACAACAACAACAAACACAACAAGGTTTGTCATTCTCCGATATATAGTTTTGCAACCATCAACTGATTGATGCATTGCTTATCTCCGTACTTGGCGTCTAGCCTGCACTCCTGTCCATCTAGTACCCTTAGCATTGTATTGTTAAAAAGGTTTGCATTCTCCGAATATATAATTCTCTCATGCCACTTTCTCGCTCGTGGTTATGGAATTCGTCAAAAACCCATAAATCAGGTAGTGCACGCTCCTGCAGAAGTCTTTCATAATCTGACCCCTATAATTAATAATAATAATAATATAATGAATCCTAATAATAACAACTAATATTCGTAATAATAATAATAATAATAATAATAATAATAATACATAGAAATAATAATAATAATACTTAGATAACACTATAATAATAATAATAAGAATAATCATATAAATAATAATTAATCATAGATATAATAACAATATATAATCTAATATATACGACATATATAATAACACTAACTAATATAATAATAATAATAACAATAATAATACACAACATACAATATGAATATATAATAACTAATATAATAATAATAATTATAAATAATAATAATATAATAATAATATATAATAATAATGATCGGTACATTTCGTAGGAGGATATCTAGCTCTGATCCCCTACAATTAGGAATATTGATGACAATAATATTAAAGTTTCTAGCGAAAATTTTAAACTAAACTCGACTGCCCTCTGCAACTGAGAGTTAGGCTTTCTATATAGACTAAAGAAAAGGTAAAATGGGACTCTCCAATGAGCCCTACATTAATAATGGTACCAGTGGGTGCCTACAAAGTTTACACGATTTTTGATAAGAAAACCTAACGGCAAATATCAAAGTCTTATCTTTTCCTTTTAAACTTTTGACTATTATTTCTCCTGGTTCCTTTAAATGAGCTATGCATCTTTCACTTCTGTTTATTGGCTTTCATCATTCAATTCACATCCATCATCTGTTTATTAATTTGTGGCATACACGCACTTAATGCCCCACTTTTCATTAATGTGTCAGATTTTTCAAAATCTAAAATACTCTCCATTAAGTTTCGTTTAACATCTTCGAGATATTCATTAATCATTTCTTGTTTATTTCCATCTTGGATGGAAATCCTCCTTGCAATGTGCTTGATGGAACTTTCTGCATTTAGTCCTTTCTTTGGAGCATCCTCATATGTTTTAATAACATTCTTGATATTATCACATGCAGCATTTGTTCCTATACTGACGCAGCTTGAATGGATCAGTCCTGTTAAACTTTTCCCAAAAATTATAGAAATATTTACGATATAAGCAAGTGACATCTTTTCGCGGGAGTATAGCCGCTACTTCGGAACGCCCTTATGGATCCAGGTATTGAAACTTCCATAAAGAAGATACTTTGATCTATATGTCTATATTGGAAGTCATAGTCTTGATATCTAGAATTCATAATGAAAGGGAACCCTCAACTCCATTGTTTATATAAATTTAAGGATAATTAAAGGTAAATCTTCCTTGGGGAAGGACCCTATGAAGAGCCCGACCCAGTTGTATAAACCATTTGGCCAATGATTTTTGAGAATAAAATTTGCACATTTTTTAAATAATTAAAAAAACGCCAGTATTTTTAAGTTTTCATGTTCTAATAAAAATCCTTATTAATGCTGGATATAATCCGCATAAGTATAATTCCATATTACCTTTGTTTGACGAAACAATTCTTTTCCCTGCATTTGGTATTCCGCGGACCGGGGCAATCTCCATAGATATATACGTTTAATAGTCATTTTTGAGAAGTTATAAACATTCTCATTATAATCTGAGGTAAAGTGCTGGAATTCTGCACTTCTTGTATTAATTAAGATGGACTCATAGTATGACCGAGTCTTGTATGATTCTCCAGGAAAATACAATCCCTTTGTCAAATACCTCTGGAGTATTTTCCAAGGTTCAGTACTCCTTTGAATATCTGAGTTCTCAAGAAAAAATATAATTTCTTTTTTGGGTGCTTCATCTGAAACCTTTGCCATATCAGGCTCTTTAGCTAGAGAGGCATATGTATTACTTTGCTCTTTTTCTTGCAAATATGCTTGTATTTGCTCATATAATGGGCTACTCTTAGGAATATCCTTTCAATTGACAGAGGATGAAGCTGATGAAGAAGCTTCTCCTATCTTTGAATTGATCAAAGTCTTTCCTCCTAATTGTATTACAGCAGATGAATCCTCGTGATGATCTTCTATGAGACTGTGAATAGGATATCTTCCCTTCCCTTCCTGCTTTCTCGTTATATTCTTTCCCCTCCTCGTAACGCACGATGTGCGACTATGAGGCTCATCTCCTCTTGCATACGCTGGCAAAGTTGAGAACTAGTAATAGTATTGTCAAAATGTCCTCTATAATGCAATTCCAATTATCATCTTTAAGGGAAATAGTTTCATAATCATGAAGGAAATCTTCCATAAGAAGACTATCAAAGATTTGATCAATAATAACTTCCTTTAAATCAGAGTTTAAAGGTTGTAGAACTATAAAAATAGTAATAAGAACCTTGTTTTCAAACACATAACTATAAGGAGACATATTTTAAGAATTTAGAAATTCTCTGGATAAGAAATCTAGGGAGAGAGTTTCACATACCCTTTTATAGTGGATTTCTCTAAAATCCAAAGGGGTCTGTTGAGCTTGTCGCACCTTGCAATACATAATTTTTAATATCATTTTTAAAATCCTACAAACATATACTTAACCGTGATTGAGCATCAGTCCTTATAGTTACATTTTTGAATATAATTCATCCTGATATTTAAACACATTTAAAACCATATAAAGCAGTTCTTAGTGCGCAAGCATCGGCATATTTGCGCTGAGATTCAGACGCATTTGGCCTGAATCGAATCTAATAAGATATTCAGTTTATCATGGGGTTTAACTTGTTATAGTATTCCTCCATAACCAATATTTGAGGCATCTGATTGTTTTCAATGATTTTAATCTCAATTTTGGATTATCAAGAGAAAGAACAAGGGCAAATATTGACTCTTTTCTTAATAGTTTGTTAATACTAAATTTGTCATAATTAGCATCCGCTAAGGAGTGCATTTTACCTTTCTTTAACCGTCGTTAGAGGAGCAAGATCTTAGAAAGGTTTTCCGTAAAAAGGCGAATATAATTAGATCTGTGGCGCCAAAAGCATTGAGAATTGTTTTATTTCATGTTATTTCATCCGAAACTTTGATGTCAAAATCTATAGATCCTTGTAATTGGAGTATTCTCCCTTGGGCAAATTTGGTGACCCAAAATCTTACATCTGTTTGGAAACGTAGACTCATTTTGGTTTGAGATATAACTAACCATTTTGTTATAGACAATCTTTTTGAAAATATCAAGATTGCTTAATATGAGATCTAGTGTTTTAGGAAAATAACAAGTATGATCATCAATATTAACAATAATGAAATCCATATAAGGATTAAAAAATCATTCATAATTTTGTGAAATTCAGAGGGTGGCGTTTTTTAAGACCAACAAGGCTAATGAATCATTCGCCTTCGAATTGACCCAGAAAGGAACAGTAAATGGCAGTTTTTATACAGTATGTCGTGTAAAATTTGGAATCTTGCCATAACCCTGATTTAATCAAAAAGTTTAAAAATATTATTGGCCTCATATATATCTGGAAAGAAGATCTTTTTTGTTGAGGATAGTATAACGCTGATCCAGATTTTTTAAAACTTGTTTAAAGGTTTGCTATTTATTACTCAACTCTGGGAACAACCACCTCTTCTATCACGCTCTTCTTGTTCTGCAGCTTTATTACATAAAATGGCATTACAGACACTGAGATTTAGAGGGTTTTATAGTCCCCGTTGCTAAGTAATGATCACTTTCTTTTTTGGGCAAGAAATCATACAAGTTCAGTATTCATTTGAGCAAGGCCTGTAGATTTGTAGGAATACGACTGCGTTGAAAGAACCTCATCACGGCAAGAGTACAATATGTTTTTTTCCTGTTCCAAAAAGTCATTTGGATGGTTCTGCATAGCAAATATCAGCATACCATGGTATATGCAGAAATTAATTTAATTTTTTTTTCCCCGTGACTTTAGTACGACAAAGTTCAGAAATCTTTAGGTGACTTAAATGTCCATTTGGTAAAGATTCATATATGTTGTTTGAAATGGATAGAGAGAGTTAATATCTCTGGTTAAACAGTGCTCAGTTAGAAACCTCAAGTTTAATGACATTGTCAGTATAATTTGGCAAGTAAAGAGCTTTCGGCATTTCAATATTGACAGGATCAAATAGCTATTTATAAAAGGATTGCCTAAGCATAATTGGCGAGTTTATACGGTTTTTAACGTGCAATAAGAAAAAATTGAGGAATACACACTTTACTCTGACAAATACGGAAGTATTAGGATAATTCTACTTGATGTTTAAAGCAGATTAGGGTTGAGCAGATTTATTACAACTCGTAGATTTTTCAAAATATCTTGTAGGGTATTCATCCTTCCTGAATAGCAACTACCATCAGGGCACCAGCTATCAATCATAGCAATACTAGAATATTTTAAAATCATTTTGATAAGAATTGTAGGCAATTAATATACTCGGGGGAGAGCGATGAGCATAACACATTGAAGCATACCAAGAAATTTTTCACTAGGCTCAGGATTTTCATTATCCAAAACATTCTTCCCCTTATCAGGAAAATCATTTTCAGAAAAATTATTTTCTAGTTGAGAAATACGGTGATCATTAATTAACTGATTTTGTTTTAAAGATTTAATCTCTTTTTTAAGGTTTTCAACCTCACATTTTAAATCATCTAAAGAAGTTTCTCTTACAACTCTAGTTCCTTTCTTTTCAAGTCTTGAAAACACTTCTTGAATAGAATAAGGACTAGTATTGAAATTTTCAAAAGATTTTTCTTCAATCTTCTTTGGTTTTTCAATTTTTTTTGAAGAGGATGGCTTTAAAGAAGCCATTTCTAAAATCTTATTTCTAAGATTTTCATCTGAAATATCTTTTAAAAGATCAATAATATTTTCTGAAGAAATCATTCTAAAAGATAAATCTTCAAAACTTTGATGGAGTTTATCAATATAGGAATCTCCTATTTGAGATTGTAATTTATAAAATTCATCATGACCACAAGTACAATTACCACTTGGACAATTAGCACAGTTATTAGTAGTCGTAGCATTATTAATATTATCATCAGTAGTATAACCTGAAGAATTTTCTGATTTAACAGAAGAATTAGAGTCTGAATCTGACTCATAAAATAACTCATAGAGTTTGTCTTGAGTTGTTTCATCTAGCTCCAAAGTTTTAAACTTATGAGCCCTGTAGTTGTTTGCAAGATGACCAAATCGTCCACATTTGTAACATTTAATGTTTTTCAAATCCCTTGTGGAGAAGTTTTTAGCAAACCTTGTTGCCTTTCTATGGGATTTCTTCTCTTATCTCTTTTCTTTCTGCCGTTTTGAACGGTGATGTCTTTTTTCAACATGACTCGTCTTTTGTGGACGGTCCTTCTATCCGGCCAACTTAGTATCAGAGACATCTCCGAATTGAGTATCTTTCCAGACTTTTGAGTCCTGTTATCTGTTGACAAGTTTAAGCTGCCTGCAAAGGATTTAATCTTCTTGAGTGGCAAGTTCTATTACTTCTGCATAAGTTAATTATCGTATAAGGGATTTCGCAAATTATACACTCTCTTAAAGTCTTGGATTAACCCTGTGTCTCATGGCAATACAGGTGGGAGACGTCAATCAATAAAGATTTATTCTTCCAGATTCATATTTAACTTTCAGGTAGTTCCATTAACTCTATCTCTGATAAGTATCTAATTATACATCGGAAATGAACGCGAAGTGTTTACACTTTAGTGCGCTTTAGAGAGTTCTAATCGTTTTCATTTTGATTAAAAATCTTCGCTATTAAAGGTTCCAAAATAGTTGAATCAGTGTCTAAACACATCTTACAGTTTTTTATTGAAGTCCCTTTCTGCTGGTTTGACTCTTCCTCATCAGTACCGAGATTCTCTTATAATTTCTTCTTGTATGCATTCATAATTTTCATGTCTTCTTCGTAGTGTTAGGAGAATTATCCACCAACCTCTTAGTTGTCACGTCGGCGACCCTAAAACTGGTCTGACTGGCGCCCCTACACTTACCCTCCTATGTGAGTCTCGAACCATACGCTAATCAAACCCTGAGCATTTCAATATAATTCACAGAAGTAATGCGGAAGAACTCAAACCTCCTTAAATACAAAACCAATTCAATAACTTTTAAAATTCAACAAACCTCTATTATTTCCCTCAAAATCTTGGAATCTATCACACAAAACATCTATGACAAATTACTAAACTTAAGAGTATCTAAGAAGTGGCTATAAATAACAAAAGCTCATCCATGCGGAACTTCAAGGCATCGTCATGAGGAATAGAAGTATCCAGTCTCAAGCTAGAAGCTTTAGCGCACCCTGAATTCGGTGTAATGAGACTGGGCTAGAGTTGCGTTGAGTTGAAGACGACTGTATGTTTGCCTGCAGCTCCAGCACATATCCAAAGTTGGAAACTATACAGTGGGGTCATACAAAACGAAAACACGGGTACTGAAGTAGGTACAGCGGTCGCTAACTCAAAATAGAAAACAGTATATCTCAGTATAATCATGTAAATCAACCTATAATACCTCACATGTAGGCAACAACAAGTACTGTAGAAATCGTCAGTAAAAATAGCGCACAAGTTCCGCATGAGGACTCAAGCGCTCAATACCATACCCCTTTGGGAACTAGGTTCATTAAACCTCATTGAGTATATTAACTATTTCAGATATTCATTATCTTTCTATCCTGGGTTTCGATCACGTGAGCGACATAATCCCGATCCCTCATCATACTACCCTTGTGTCTGAACGGGACACCGATCCTATCTACTCCTGGTGCGGAACGTGGCTACTCTGATCTCATTCTAAATCCTGGTGTCGAACGTATCACTACCCGATATGCCTTTATATTCTATCTCTGGTGTCGCGAACGTGACACCCGATCGCTGCTATACTATCAACTAGGTGTAGGAAGCATGACACCCGATCCTCTAACGCTCAATTCCTATTCTTTTAGTTCATCACCTTCTTTTATACTAAGGCAATCATCATTAACAAGAGGTTTTCAGATAAATTAATAGCTTCATCATGCAAGTTTTCATCCGCAAGTTTTATAACTCATCATGCATACACACAATTAACATATAGAAGGGTTTACAATCTCCCAATACATTATCATTTCGCTATTAATAGTTTAACTATGAAATAGCATAAAACCATAACCTACCTCTATCGAAGAAATTTGCATCAACAAGCCTATCTTTCTCAAAATCCTTGCTTCCGCTTCGTTTCTCTCTCTTCTACTCGTTCTCCCTCTCTTTCTGTTCTTTTCTTTTATTCCTTATTCACACCCTCTTTCTTTTTACCCTAATTAGCATATAATTAAAGTATAAAGATGGCAATAAAAAACCCACAATTAAACTTAATGTTACCTCTTTTTAACCCCCAAGTAATTAGAACTTATTAACATTAACCCACTACTATTATAAATTAAAGCAGGGAAATAGTCCAAAAATGCCCCCTTAAATAAATAACAAAATCCAACCCAGCCTGGGATTACGCATCTGTGACGGGCTGTCGTGGCTGGCTACGGTCCGTCCTGCTGTCTCCATCACAGAGTTCGATGACTTGATTCTTTGACATGGTCTGTGAGACTTTCCGTCGTGGCCACGACGGTCCGTCCTGCCATTCCGTCGTGACCGTTCAGAGAGTCCCTTCTCAGTACCCAAATTTTCAGATGGGATCTAAGTGTTCTGGAACGAGACCCCCTCACGGTCGTGTGCATGCTTTCCACACGTCGTGGATCTCTTCGCTCAGCCATGGTTTTTTCGCAAAATTAAATCTGGCTGTCTCAAAAAGCGACTAAAGCAGGTCTGTTACAAATTAGATATACAATTTACGCGCATCTTACTTCTGCTCGAACGAGCACGGGAAGAAAAGAAAGTGTGAAATTAGAAGTATGCCTGAATCTGTAAACAGGTGTGGTATCTGTCCTTGGCATTCAACCTCCCTTCCGCCAAGTGGATTCTTCAACTGGTCGCTTCTCCATTGCACCTAATTGATTCGATATCTCCCTCGATCTGCAATCTTGGCGGACTTCTCTATCTAAAATGGGGGCAACAGGCTTCTCCTCATAAGTCAAATTTATCATGGCGAACTGAATCCCAACGAATGATTAGTTTCGTGCATCCCCATGTATCTTTTCAACATGGACAACATGAAATAACCGGGTGCATCTCGCTGCAGGCCCTAGAGGGGGCAAGGCTAATTCATAACCACCTCCCATACTCGCTTCAGAACTTCAAATGACGCAATATTAGCCTCGGACTAAGCTTACCTCTTTTACCAAATCGCATCACACTCCTCATGGTGAAACCTTCAGGGTCAAGACTTGGTCTCACTCCTCTTCATACACGGCTCAATTCCTCGCTAACTTTCGATCTGGGCATACTCCTTTTGCCTACTTTGAGGCTGCGCTAAAAGCTTTCTTGAATAGATTTCACGCTTTTCTATTAATCCGCTCAAAAGGTCAGTACCCTAGGTCTAACCTCNTCCTCCTCCTCGCTCCCTCCTCCTCCTCCTCCTCCTCCTCCTCCTCCTCCTCCTCCTCCTCCTCCTCCTCCTCCTCCTCCTCCTCCTCCTCCTCCTCCTCCTCCTCCTCCCTCCTCTCCCTCCTCCTCCCTCTCCTCTCCCTCTCCTCCTCTCCTCCTACCTCCTCCCTCCTCCTCTCCTCCTCCCTCCTCCTCCCCTCTCCTCCTCCTCCTCCTCCTCCTCCTCCTCCTCCTCCTCTCCTACCTCCTCTCCTCCTCCTCCTCCCTCCTCCTCCTCCCTCCTCCTCCTCCTCCTCTCCTCCGCCTCCTCCTCCTCCTCGCCTCCTCCTCCTCCTCCTCCTCCTCCTCACCTCCTCCTCTCCTCCTCCTCCTCTCCTACCTCCCCTCCTCCTCCTCCTCTCCTCCTACTCCTCCTCATCCTCCTCCTCTCCCCTCCTCCTCTCCTCCTCCTCCTCCTCCCCTCACTCCTCCTCCTCCTCCTCCTCTCCTCCTCCCTCCTACTCCTCCTCCTCCATCCTCCTCTCCTCATCCTCCTCCTCCTCTCACTCCTCCTCTCCTCCTCCTCCCTCCTCGTCTCCTCCTCCTCCTCCCTCCTCCTCCTCCTCCTCTCGCCTCCTCCTCCTCCGCCTCCTCCTCCCCCTCCTCCCTCCTCTCCTCCTCCGCCTCCTTCCTCCTCCTCCTCACTCCTCCTCCTCCTCCTCCTCCTCCTCTCCTCCTCCTCCTATCCTCCTCCGCCTCCTCCTCCTCCTCCTCCTCCGCCTCCTCCTCTCCCCTCCTCCCCTCCTCCTCCTCCTCCTCCTCCTCCTCCTCCGCCTCTATCCTCCTCCCCTCCTCCTCCTCCTCCTCCTCCTCCTCCTCCTCCTCCTCCTCTCACCTCCTCCTCCTCCTCCTCCTACTCCTCCTCCCCTCCTCCTCCCTCCTCCTCCTCCTCCTCCTCTCCTCCTCCTCCCCTCCTCCTTCCTCCCCTCCTCCTCTCCTCCTCCTCCCCGCATTCCTCCGTCCGCCTCTCCTCCTCACTCCTCCTCCGCCTCCTCCTCCCCCTCCTCCCTCCCTCCTCCTCCCCTCCTCCCCTCTCCTCCCCCTCTCCTCCTCCTCCTCCCCTCCTCCTCTCCTCCTCCTCTCCTCCTCCTCCTCATCCTCCTCCTCCTCCTCAACCTCCTCCTCCTCTCCCTCTCCTCCTCCTCATCCTCTCCTCCTCCTCCTCCTCCTCCTCCTCCTCCTACCTCCTCCCCCCCCTCCCTCCTCCTCCTCCTCCTCCTCCTCCTCCTCCTCCTCCTCCTCAGCCTCCTCCTCCTCCTACTCCTCCTCCTCCTCATCCTCATCCTCCTCCTCCGCCGCCTCCGTCTCCTCCTCCCTCCTCCTCATCCTCCTCCTCTCCTCCTCCGCCTCATCCTCCGCCTCCTCCTCCTCCTCGCCATCCTCCTCCTCTCCTCCTCTCCCTCCTCCTCCCCTCCTACGCTCCTCTCTCCTCCATCTCCTAACTCCTCATCCTCCTCCTCCTCCTCCTCCTCCTCCTCTCCCTCCTCCTCTCCTCCTCATCCGCATCCCCTCATCCTCCCTCCTCCTCACTCTCCTCCCTCCTCCTCCTCCTCCTCCTCCTCCTCCCCTCCTCCTCCTCCTACTCATCTCCTCATACCTCCTCCTCCTCATCCTCCTCATCCTCATACTCCTCCTCCTCCTCCTCCTCCGCGCCTCCTCCTCCTCCTCCTCCTCGCCTCCTCCTCACTCCTCATCCTCCTCCTCTCTCCTCCTATCTCCATCCTCCTCCTCCTCCTCCTTACCTCCTCCTCCTCCTCCCTCCCCCCTCCTCCGCCTCCCTCCTCCTCCTCACTCCTCCTCTCTCCTCCTCCTCCTCCTCCTCCGCCTCCTCCTCCTCCTCCTCCTCCTCCTCCTACTCCTCCGCCCTCCTCCTCCTCTCTCCTCGCTCCTCCTCCTCCTCTCCTCCTCCTCCTCATCCTCCTCCTCCTCTCTCCTCCCGACTCCTCCTCCTCCTCCTCCTATCCTCCTCCTCATCCTCCTCGCTACTCCCCTCCCTCCTCCTCCTCTCCTCCTCCCCCCTCCTCCTCCTCCTCTCCTCCTCCTCCTACTCCTAT